>BQNB010126102.1:0-19654 GCA_026074375.1 Tanacetum coccineum
AAAGCAAAAATCGATGTGATAGCTAAGTTACCACCACCCACTAACGTCAAAGCCATTAAAAGTTTTTAGGACATGACAGATTCTATCGCCGATTCATAAAAGATTTTTCCAAAATCTCCCGACCCATGATGAAACTTCTCGAAAAAGACTCAGTCTTTAACTTCGATGAAGAGTGCAACATAGCCTTTGAAACTCTCAAAGAAAAGTTAACGAACGCACCTATTATGGTCTCACCTAATTAGTCGCTACCGTTTGAACTTATGTTCAATGCGAGCGATTTTACCGTAGGAGCCATGCTAGGTCAACGTAAAGAAAAACATTTTTGACCTATCCACTTCGCTAGCAAAACTCTGAATACCGCACAACAAAACTATACGGTAACCGAAAAAGAGTTACTCGCCATAGTTTTTCATTCGACAAGTTTCGATCATACCTTGTTCTTTCTAAAACAGTTGTGTTCACAGATCATGCTGTAATAAAATATCTGTTTTCGAAACAAGATGCCAAACCACGTCTTATACGCTGGATTTTACTACTTCAAGAATTCAATATCGAAATCAAAAATAAAAAGGGAGCAGAAAATGTCACAGCAGATCACTTATCGCGACTTGAGAATCCTAACCTCAAAGAACTCAAGGACGAGGAAATAAATGACGAGTTCCCTGATGAGTTTCTCATGAGTATCGAAATTGACAAAGAAAAGAGCCCGTGGTTTGCCAATTTTGCCAACTACCTAGTTGGAGGAATTTTAAGAAAAGGATTGTTGATCCTAAACCTAGATCGATTCCTTAGGTTATCTAAGGTTAAATTACCTTGGATAAATCCAAAATAACTTGTTGTAGAAACTTTGTATGTATATTAAAGTGTATGCGGAATCTACACCTTAATACTCTAGAAGTAAAATCAATGAAACAGTAAGTATGAATGAATGAACACAAGATGTAACAAAACGCTTCAATATTATTAAAGATAATAATACGAGTACTCTTAACTTAGTACTGGGGTTTACAACCTTGAAGCTTTTCTCAATCGACTTTGACAACTATGAAAACTGATAATGATACGTCTGCGTGTTTTTGTGATATCTCAACTAATGTCCTAGAGCCTCCTTTTATAGACTAAGGAGTCCTAGTCGGCTTACAATACATTCCTAAGATATCTCAATCTTTTCTAAACATAAACGTAATCTTCTAAATAAATACATTATGTATATCTTGTACATAAATATCTCAACACTTATCTTCACACGTATTCTTGTTCTCCAAACAATCTTTATCTCTTTAATTCGTCTTTATCCTCTTGACAGTAGAAAGTCTTCAAACAGTTGTAATCTTTCCACCAGCAGCACTAATAAACATAAGCAGTAGTAACATTAGTACTAGCAGTACTAATATACACTAACAGTAGTAACCTGTACTAGCAGTCTTAACTTTTACTACTAACAGCACTAACTACTTAGCTTATATTTTAGTCTTCAACACTAAGCAGTCTTAACTTCAACTAACAGCAGTAACTTTATGCTATCAGTACTAAAATTATACTTAACAGTAGTAAATAGTAGTGGTACGTCTATCTGCCAGTACTAACCTCTTAGCATAATTTCCCCTTTTGACCTGAGCATCAGTAATTTCTAAGACTCCATGAAGTCTTTTAAGGACCCAACAATCCTCCCTTAAACTTGATGTTCATCTTCTGAATCTTCAAGTTTCTTCTTTAAAAGTCTTCATCACACTTCAGGAAGATGCATTCAAACCTTTCATTTTCCTTTTTGTTGTTTTATCATAAGCTTCAGCAGTTGATAACACATCTCATTTTGATGATCAATTTGAAGTTTCTTGTTGAGCATATTGGTGATGGTAATCGGTGTGAGGGGGTATCTCCTTTCAACCAACATAAAAATGTGAAGATTATCAAACCTTACAAAGTGAACTCCAGATGAATCAATCAATTTCCAAATAGTCACTCTGTATCCTTGCAACATTCTCCATATATCACTTTTTATGTCTGGTTCAAACATAACTTTCAAATCTCCATACAACACTCTTTCAAATTCATTTTCAGGCCTTGTATCACCATACTTTGCCTTCACTATCCACCAAATATCTTCCAAGTCTTCTCTATCTATTCCTTGTAGCATCCTTATCATTGAAGAGTATCTCTTGGAACTTCCATCTGCTCTTATCAACTGATAATGTACTAACAACCCCTCTTTATGAAGCCTATAATCAATAATCACTGGTAGTTTTGTAGCAAGTGATATAGCATCAATTGCTATATCTTCATCCTTTTTAATCACCAAAAGCTTCTTTAGTTCAACTTCATCATCATCATCAACTTCCTCTGACTCTTTTTCTTCCTCTACTTTTTGTTTCTTTGAGGATTCTTTTGGTTGTTCTTTTCCTGCTTCTTTTCCTTCCCATGATCTTCTTTTGCTACCTTTATGCTATTCCTCTGTTACATCTTCTCTCTTTTCTTTGCGTCCTGTACCTCAGAACCCATAGCTACAAAGGTATTTTACTCTCTTCATTTCCTTATCAAACAACTTTTGAATTTCATCAAAACTCTTTCCTTTTAGTTGTTTGTATGTATATCCACCCATGTGCTTAAGATAAGTAGACATTTGAGTTCTCTTTTGTGCCTTGGTAGGAGGTCTGTTTCTCTTTTCTTGTGCTCTAAGAGTAGCAAAATGCTTTCTTCTTTTCTCCATCAGTTCCATAAATAGTTTTGCTTTTTCTTTATCTGTCAATTCCTCTCTTTCCTTTGATTGGTGTCTCTTAGCCAGCAATCTATCAGCCCCTCCATCTGAGCTTGGTATTTTCCATGACTAAATCAATTCTATGTGATTCTTATTCTTGTTTCCTTGATAGTTTTGCTCTTCTAATAATTCAGCTATAAAACTCAGCTTGATATAGCTCTTGCAAGTGGTTCATCAAGAGCAATTTGATCTTTTCTCTTCAAAGGAAATTCAGGCTCAATCATAATACCTTTTCCTTTATCTTTAGAACTTGAAGGTTTTGTCTCTTGTGGAACTCTGAACTCACTTGGCTCCTGTACAACCACCCATCTATCCTTGGGTCTTATAGTTGTTGCTGTTGTAGCAGCAGTAGTAACAACTTTAGGCTTAGCTGCTTTAATCTGTATAAGTGTCTGAGCCAGAGTGATTTCCTCATTAGTTGTAGGAACAACACTATCATCAATACTAGCAGTAGTAACTGCTTCACCAGCAGTACTATCATCAGGCTTCTTACTCTGTTCATCTTTTCCATCAACTTTAGCTTCCACATGCATCACATCATCCTCCAAAACTCCAGAATCAAACATTAAGTCATCATTTTGTTTCTCTTGAGTTTCATCAACCAAATAAACATCAACATCAGCATCAATATCTTCAATACTTCCTCCCTGTTTGGATGCATCTTCAGGAGCACCCAAACTCTCCTGGTCTTCAGAGGACTCAACTCTCCTAGACATACCAACTTTGCTGAGTCTTTTCAAACCTGTAGGTCTTGACATTTTCCTCCTTTCTAACCTCTAGATCCTCTTCTTCAAAGCAGCAATCTCCTTAGCTTGAGCATCCTTTGCTTTTTGTAAATCAAGAACCTGTGTTTTCAATTTAGTACATAAAACCATCAAATCAGTTAGTTGCATGCTATCCTCACTGCTAGGTTGTGATCATTAGAAGGCGTTGGTACACTTTCCTCATGCTCTGCCTCATCTTGAGGAACCTCTGCCTCCTGTCTCTAAGTCCTCTTAGATGGTTTATCCTTCTTGGGTTGGGAAGATGAAGATGGTTGATCAATAATGTGTATTGAGTGGAATCAGTTGGATGATCTGAATCACTTTCCTTTCTTCAACACACGTTGAAACCTTAATGGTAATCAAATAAAGTTTTATTCTCCCAGAGAAATCCTTTCCAGCTCTCTTCAATATTGGCCAAAAACTTTCTTTATGTGAAAGGGATTAACAAAAATCTTCTTGTGAGTTGACATATTACCCAGTTGTTGATTAATGAAAGCTTGGAGAAAACGTGGATACAGCAAGAATTTGACTCCTCCATCTAAGTGTTTCACCATTGCATCAAAGATATACTTAGACATATTTAAACTTTTTATTAGTTGCCAAGCATATGATCAAAGAAAAAAGCCATAGAACTACTAAACTCATGCCATGCACGCTAGATTTGCACTTAGCATAGAGTAATAGTTTGAAATGTAATACTTCCACTGTGGATAGAAAAAAGGCTTTAAAAAGTAAGCTTTTGAGAAGGCTTTTCATACCCCATACGTGCCAATTCTTCAAAGATAGTAGCGTTGAGACAATCAATACCTTCATGCATCTCAAGTGAAGATCTCTCCTAATGCTTGATCCGTAACAATAACACTTATTTCTTCAACTAGGGTTGTAACTGTCGCACTCCTTAACTGTCTGTACCTTGGCTGTTGCCCAAAATTGTTCAAATACAGATGTGTAGGAGTATGGAGTGACTGTTAAATCATATGAAACAGAACTTGCTTTCAGGAAATCAATTATCTCTGCAAACCCATCACTTTCTTTAGGTTTTTCCAAGAACGCGACTACATTGTGTGTTTCAACAAACTTAGGGCTTGACATAATGATGAATTTGATGATCAAAGATGAAAATTGAATTAGGGTTTATGGCGCTAGAGATTGTTCCAAGTGAAATAAGTCGAAATCTCGAATAAGAAGTAAAATGGAACCTTAATCGAAGTATTATAGATCACCCTAACAGCAGATAACTTGATACTTGGCAGCATTAACATACGCTTAACAGCAGAAACAAACACTGACGTACTAATTTAGCCTATAGCATTAACTTAAGCTTAACAGCATTAAGGTGATAACTGAGAGCATTAAAAAGAATACACAGTAATCATTTAATTTTCAATTTTCTATAAGCAACTTTCATTCACAATTTTGACTCCACACGACTCTTTTTTTATGCTCACAACTTTTAAAATTTTTTTTTTTTTTTTTTTTTTTTATTATCTCAATTCTTTTTGCTCACTAATCACCTCATTTTTGTTTTTATGCACACATCTCTCTTTATTTTTAAGTCACAATAATCTCTCATTTTGTTTGGCTTACCATGAACACTCTTTTTGTTTTTATATGACAGGGTTGTTATAAAATTCATCAATTCCAATGAGTTTATTTGTCCTCCCCATTTCAAGTGTGCAACCTCTTAGGAGGGTGGATCAATTGGACTGTTTAGATATATTTCAACCCTAGGTCTTGAGCATTCACATCCCCTAATATGGTTTTCTTGGCACCTGGGACACACTACCTAAATCAATTTCCTAAGGAGTGCTGATTCATTAAGTGTTGCCGATGGGACTGGGTCTTATTTGATGTTTACCAATGTCCTGCTCATGCTTCTAAGCTAGAAGCAGTTTAGTGGGCCCTTTCCATTTTGTCACCTCAACTCCTTTTTTAACGACAAACTCTCATCACCAACTTTGTCAGGAGGGACACTAGACTGAGGTATTCTTGGTGTCCTGACCTCTTTTGATATGCCTAGACGTGTTTTGATCCCTTTAGAAACATACTTATGATATAACACATCCTTTCATCCATGCTTTTTGGTTGTATAAATAAGGAACCTCCCCTCAAGAGATAAGAATTTGAAACAGCTGCAACTCTGGTGCCCATGTGATCTTAACAGTATTAACATTCTGTTGGCAGTAGAAATTTTCTGCCTAGCAGTATTAACTGAAGTCGAACAACATTAACTCTATCTTCAATAATTATGCAACTACATGCCTCTATTCATCACAGTACACTAGAACAAGATAGATTGGACATGTGGGATTCATGTGGATCCATTTTTATGCATAACCCCTTTGAATAAAAGTTAAAACACTGTGCACCATGACCATTATCTTCTTTCTCAAACTGGTGAAGCATTCAACATTTGGTATTCAACATGCTTTGCCTGCAAATGTTAGTTCATAGCCAAATATACAAAATCTAAAACATTTTCTTCTTGACAGCATTAACTATGACTAACAGTTTTAACAAACAGTCTTAGGTATAACTAACAATTTTAATTATACTTAGCAGTATTAATTGAGAAAACTAACAGTATTAATACTTTACAAACTTTTACAAAAACATAAAGAGATATAGGTAGTTAAGGATTTAGCATTCTAATACTTGAGACCAAGTATTGAAATCTGCCTGCATCAAAACCTTTTGTAAGAAGATCTGCAACATTTAAATCAATATGAATTTTAACCATTTGTATTAACTTTTTAGTGTTGCAATCTCTTATAAAATGATGCATAATCTCTATATGTTTTGTTTTAGAATGTTGAAACAGATTTTCAATAATGCAGATGTACTATTTTTGTCAATATTAATAACAGTGGTTTCACGAAATTGTAACCCTTAATCCAGCAATTGGTTTTGAATAAGAGTAATTGTCCACAACAAACTAGCAGTAGCCACATATTCAGCTTTAGTTGTAGAAGTGGCAACCACAGTTTGCTTTTTACACTGCCAAGATATCAACCTGTTTCCCAAAAACTAACAACTTCCAGTTGTAGACTTCCTATTAGAGTTGCTCAGCTTTGTCATTTCAGTATATGCAACAGTTCAACTGGAGAATCCTTAGAATCAAGGCCTAAAGTTGGGTTGCCCTTTCTAAATATCTAAAACTCCTCTTTTACATGCTAAGAGATGTGATGTTCTTAGGAGTAACTTGAATAATCTAGCACTATGCCACATACTGTAAACATAATATCTGGTTAGATGCAGTGAGATACATCAGTACTCAATCATTATATCTATAGAGATGTACATCAAATCATAGCATCTCCATTTCCATGACCAAATGTTTTTCAAAATCAATAAGGTTGATGCAAAAATTCACATCAGGTAGTTAATTTTCTTCAAAATTTCAGCTACATATTTGTCCTAACATGATTAATATTACCATCTTCCTTCTGTTGTACTTGTAAACCTTAAGAAAGAAAGTTAGGTATTCCCATAACTCATCTGAAATTTAGCTTTCATTTGCTTCTCAAAACCGTTCATAATCCGTGTTTGTTGAGCCAAATATAATGTATCTACATAGACCTGTACAGCAAAATATCTCCTTTTTGCATTTTGATAATTTATGTCTGCTTCTATATTGCCCTTTAAACCCATTTCTCAACAGATGTTTGCAAAAGTTTCATACCATGATCTTGGTGTTTGATGCAACCCTAAAGTGCATTGGACTACTTGTTAAATTTGTTGATGGTCAGGATCTTTAATTCATTGTGGTTTGTGTCACATTAGATTCTTCCTCCTTGTTCCATTATAGAAGCATATTTACATCCATTTGATATACTAAAAAACCCATAAAAGAAGCATAGGCCAAAAACAATCTTATTGCCTCAATTCTTGCCACAGGTGTAAACACTTCTTTATAATCAATACATTCTTCTTGTCTATGACCCTGTGCAACTAACCTTGCTTTATTCCTAATCACAATTCCCCTTTCATCTTTCTTGTTTCTAAAGGACTAATTTTGTACCAATGGCCTTCTTTCCATTAGGGAGATCCACCAGTATCCAAACTTGTTAAAGTTTGAATTGCAGAAGTTCTTCCTGCATTGCTTTCACCCAGCATGAATCAGATAGAGCTTTAACAATGCTTGTTGGTTCAATATGTGATAGGAAACAAGCATATAAACAAGTATTTAGGGTATCATGTGTTTTATGTTCATACACATTACTGAGAAACTCTTGTTTAGAAGTAGGTTTTGACATTCTTCTTGTCTGAACAGTTGACTGCACTTTACCAATCACATTGTCAATTGGATGATCTTTATGTATTCTTGTATTAGGAGTGGTTGGAACAACATAGGAATTTGTAATGTTCCCCAAATCAACTTCTGGTTCTTCTTCAATGATGTCTTCTTCATTTGAACTAGCAGTACTAACTGATGGACCATCAACATTAAGTTTAAGACTATCAGTATTAACATCAGGACTGGCAATATTAACTTGTTGCCCAACAACCATTTAACATCTTAGAACTGCTTCATCTGTAAACATTTCTTGTTTAAATTTCTCTTTATTTAGGACAATCTCAACCTGCTTTTGAGCATCATCAGCAGTTTTTGGTTCACCATTATCAATATTCTTTGTAGGTGAATCAAAGTATGAAGTATCTTTCCAAATTGGCATCACAATGCAATCTTGATTGTTTTCTTCTGATGTACCTGCAGAGTCATTAGAAACTGTACCTGCAGTAGCTGGTACACAGTTTATAGATTGGGTTAGAGAGTCAATATCAAACAGCCATTTTTGACCAGTCCCTTCTATCATTGGCTTATTCTCTAAAAACCTAATATGCAAGTTTTCTTCTACCCTCTTGGTTCTAGTATTGTATACCCTAAAAGCTTTACTACTCAAAGAGTATCCAACAAAGAAACCTTCATCACTTTTTCCATCAAACTTGCCTAAACTATCCAAAGTATTAAGAATAGTAACATGACAACCAAATGGTCTCATAAAACTTAGAGCTGGTTTAAAACCTCTAAAAAGTTCATAAGGTGTCTTGTTATGAGGCTTGACTACTAAAACCCTGTTTTGTACATAACAAGCAGTAGAAACTGCTTCTGCCTAAAATGTGGTAGGTAACTTAGAGTCAGCTAACATTGTTCTAGCAGCCTCAATAAGTGTCATATTCCTCCTCTCGGCAACACCATTTTGTTGAGGAGTCCTAGCTACACTATATTCTCTCTTAATACCTTTTTCTCTGCAAAAATCATCCATACCTTTGTTCTTAAACTCTGTTCCATTATCACTTCTGATTATTTTTACCTTTTTATCCACTAGGTTTTCTATTTCTTGGATAAAGCGCTTAAGGATCTTACTGGTTTCATCCTTAGTTGTTAAAAAGAAAACCATGTAATTAAATTATATCATCTGTGAATACTAAGCAATACTTCTTATGCATCAAGCTACTCACAAAGGTTGGACCAAACAAATCCATATGTAGCATAAACAAAGGCTTAGTAATAGGATTCAGAACTTTGGACTTACAAGAAGCTCTGTGTTGCTTCCCTTTAAGACAAGCAACACAGGTTTGGTCATTTTCAAAACATTTTGTAGGCAATCCTCTTACTAGATTATCCTTGACTAGCTTATTTATGTTTTTAAAATTAATATGACCAAGTCTTCTGTGCCAAAGCATTGATTCATCTAATGTATCATTTGCAACAAGACAAGTCAAATTTTCTTTAGGAACAATGTTCTTCATATCAAAACTGTACATATTGTCCTTTCTAGGAATTTTAAGAAGTATCTGATTTTCATCAGGCAACTTAAAATTTGGAGACAAGACAAGACATTCAATATCTGTAAAAAGGACATAGTTCTTTTTGTCACACATCTGTGAGACACTAAAAAGATTGAATTTTAACTCATTGACAAAGTATACATCTTCAAAATCAAGATTATCAATCTTAAGAGTTCCTTTACTAGAAATTTTACCAACATAACCTCCATCAAACTGCTTGAAATCAGAGAGATAAGCTATGTTACCAGTCATGTGCCTTGAGCATCCACTGTCAACAAATCCTTTATCATCATGTTGTGGCTTGCCCTGCACAAAAGAATAAGGAAATTAGATTCCTTTTGGGACCCAAGCCATTACTGACTTGGATCTGCCCCGTGCATCAATGTAGTTATATATGTTCAAAATGATTAATGCACTATTAGGTTTGATAGGTCTCCAAACCCAACATGCTGAGTACTTAACAACATTGAACCTATTTGCCCTGGCAGCATTAACTGATGTTCTATTTGGCCTAGCAGTATTAACTACCTCTTGGCCTAACTGTATTAAACAGGGTGTTCTGTAAGGACCTAGCAGTATTAACGACTTCTTTGGCCTAAACAGTAGTAAACTCTATGATTCAAATGTTGTTAGTTAATGTTGGATTCTTATAAAAGGCCTTTGGACAATAGATTGTGCTGATTTGTAAAAATGAGTCTTTGGTGAGTACAATGCATATTGTTTTGGGTGAGCAGTATAAACTGACTTAGCAGTACTAAGAGGTTTTAGGCCAGTTCTCAGCAAAACTGCTCTTGGAGTCATATTTTTATGGGTTCTATGGTGTGAGGTCTTGGCATAATAGTCATTATCCATCCTGTTATAATTGTTCCCACTCACCACCTTTTTCTTTTGATGGTGAGTATAATTTTTCTGCACATGATTAAATCTCCCACAAATAAAACAAGCCTTGTTATTACATCACGAATTCCTACTAGTTGATTGGGACTTGTCTGACCATTCCAATTTCTCTGATTCCCTCTTAGGGAACTTATGATGTACAATATACATTTCTGCATACCTAACTGACTTTTTAACTGGTTTTTTGTGTTTTTAGCAGCAGTAGGAATAACAGTTTTCTTTTCAGGCTTAGTCTTTGACTCATCTTGTTCCTCATCATCTGACACCCAATCCTCAATAGTTAGAGCATCATTATTCTTCCTAACTTTCTTAGGTTCCACATCACTAACACTCTTACTAGTGTTACATCCACAATCTTGAACAAAGCTACTTTTGACCTGTGATACTTGTTCTTCTACCAAAGACTTATTAGAATTTTCCTTAGAATTATCTGATTCACTTTCACAAACAACATTAGACTCTTTCTTACTATTCTCAGGACCATAGCCTTTAAATTCAGGCTCTTTAAATTCATCAAGACCAGAATAAGACATATCTAGTTTGTTACAGGAGCTCTATTATATCTTAAAGATGAGGTGGGAGGTACTTCACTATATCCCAACCTTTTTACTTTTGTTTGTTATCTGACTTCCTAACAAACTGAATCTAAAGTCTTTTGAGCCTTACCAAATTTCTCAATTTTAATCAATGTGCTTTCTTTTTCTTGCTTAACTTTTCTAAACTCTGTTGTTAAGCATATTAAATTTTCATTCTGTTTGACTCTATTACTCTTTTATGGCAAACAACTTTTTCACTAAAAAGAACCTCATTCTTCCTATATGTGACAAGTTGTGCCTCAACAGTATCTTATCCTCTTTTATAAGTAGTTGCCTTAAATTCAGTTTGATGTAGTTTAGCAAGCAAATCATCATATTATTTCTTAAGAGTTTCATAGTTTTTCAGACAAGTTTTAGAGCAAGTTTTATCAGTGTATACCTCTGAGTATGAAAATGCCATTAGAGCCATATTTTTCTGAACTTGTTCTTCTTCCCTATCACTCCAATCAAAACCTACACCATCAATAGCCAACATTGCCTTTGAAGTGTCTTTATTGTTTCCATGCTTCCTGGTGTTGTCTTGATTTCTGAACTGACCTTCCTTGCTTCTTGGTGCTCTGCATTCCCTAGCAAAGTGTCCTAACTTATGACAGTTGTAACACTCCACCTTAGATTTATCATATCTAGCAATATCATTAGCATTAATGAAAATCTTCTTGCATGTCCTTTGATAGTACTTCTTTGCTCTCACACTTTGCAAAGAGAGCTGTCACTTCAGATCTATTGCTTCCAAATCATCTTCATGAATTTGCTCTAAGTCCTGATGTAAGCCATTAGAACCATTCATATTTTCAGCCATGAAAGCATACACAGTATTATCATTGGCACTTGCAGTGCAAACTTGTGGACTGGCAGTATTAACACTAGGGCTAGCAGCACTAACTTGTGAACAAGCAATGTTAGCATCATTGGTACTGCTAGAGCTTGGTGCAGTGATGAAGGCTATGTTTTGACCACCACTAGATGTACCAACAGTTTTCTTTACCTTTTGTTCAACAATTTTGAAATTGTTGTACAAATCATCTATACTCATAGTCTCAATCTCAGGCTTATTCATCCAAACAACTACATGAGTATTCCACTCAGGTGGTAAGCTGCTTAAATATTTTAAGTTTAAATCTTCTTGGGTAATGATCACACCCAAGATAGCAAGTCTACTGACTATCTTCTGAAGCCTATTGAAAATTAAGTCAAGAGACTCTACACTTGTTGCACTGAAATTCTTCATATGTAGCTTCAAAGAGAGTGTTTTGAGGTTTTCTTGGTTAGCTGCATTACCTCCAAAATCCTTGTTTCATGCAAACAAACATAGATTTATCATCTGGATACTGACTGAATGTTAGCTGATGTTCATTTAGAAGTGCCATGAGTAACAAACCTCTAGCTTTGACATCATTCTTTTTATTTGTCTTTTCTTCTGCAGTTACAGGTGTAGACATCTTAGTAACTGTTATCCCGTTCTCTTCAGATGTTTGAGATACTGGGACCCATGAATCACCATTTTCTATCACTTCCCAGAGTGCATAGTCTTGGATCTGAAAGTACTGCTTAATCCTTATTGCCCACATCTCATATTCCCCCAATTTGAGTATGGGAAGCTTTGCATTAGGACCATTATTTGTAGATTCAAGCTCCATGTCTTCTAGATCAAAGTTTCTCAAAGCAAAGCTCTGATACCACTTGTTGATCCTAATCCTTGATCGATTCTTTAGCTTGTAAAGATTTTGTTACCTTGAATAAATCCAAAATAACAATGATAGAAACTTAGTGTGTATACTAAAAAGTATGCGGAATCTACTCTTTACTTACTTGAGAAAACTAATATAACAGTGAATTAGATATATTCAATGATTATTAACTAAAAAGCTTCAATATTATCAAGATTAATAATACGAGTACTCTGTGTAGTACTAGGGTTTACAACCTTGAAGCTATTACAATTGTATGTTTCACATCTAAGAGATGTATGTGTATGATGATAAGATGAAAAATGAGATGATAAACTAGATGCCCTATGATCTTCTTTTATACACTAAGGAGTCCTAATAGGCTTACAAATACTTTCCTAAATATTTAGTAAATATATTAATATAATGACTAAGTATTTAATACTTTCCTAAATATTTAGTCAAATATATTAAATACAATGACTCAATATTTAATACTTTCCTAAGTATTTAGTCAAATTCTCAATCAGCATTAATCTCTTCAGTCATCATTAACTTCAGTCAATTAGCATTAAGTTATGCCTAACAGCATTAACTTGTACTAACAGCATTAACTTTTTCACCAGCAGTGTAATCATGATTCCAACAGATTTATGTCTTCAACAGTCTTAAGTTAGTACTGACAGTACTAACTTACTTTAGCAGTACTAACTGGTTAATACTAGTAGTTGTAACTTGTGAGCAGTACTAACTTTTGACTTAGCAGTACTAAGTGCACTGAGTTTAATTCCTAACAATCCTTCTTTAAACTTATGATTTACCTTTAAATCATTAAGTTTCTTGAAATAAACCTTCTGTTTTGAGAGGATGCTTTCAAACACTTCATCTTCTTGATCTTTCAGCATGTATGAATTCTTTGAGAAGTTGTGAAATCAAATTCTGCTCTTGGAATTCCTCTGCCCTTTTCATTTTGTCATTATCTTTTGTCTTTGCTGCACTCCTGCCTCCCCTGAGTCTGTGCATCCATCTGAACCAAAGTGATCTTCACTAAATCTTCCAATTCTATCTCTGGGTTGCCCTGCACATAAGAAAATCAGACCTTCTTGGGAACCCAAGCCATTACAGACTTGAATATTCCTTGTACATCAATGTAATCAAATCTTTTCAAAGTGACTGATGCATTGTTATTTTTGGATACATGATCTATCACTCTGTTCTTTGGCATCCAGACCCAACATGCTGAAGCTTTAACAGTATTAAATCTATTCCTCTTGACAGCATTATGTGCATCCTTTGGCTTAGCAGTATTAACTGCTTTTATTCCAGACCTCATCAAAACAGCTTGTGGAATCATATTTCTTCTTGGATTGGAGTGAGTCATTCTTGTAGAATAGTAATCATTCACCCTCCTTGTATTTTTCCACACTGGTTTTATTATCCTTTTACCATAATCTTTCTTCAGATGGTCAAAACTTCCACAGACAAAGCATGCTTTATTGTTCATCACAAAGTCACTTCCTAGCTGTTGGGACTTCTGATTATTCCAGTTCCTTTGATTTCCCCTAGGCCTTTGTGACCTGTACATTTCAGCATACTTCACTGGCTTCCTAACTGGTTTTTCATGTTGTTTAGGTCTAACAAACTCTATCTTTGCAGCAGTAGGAAAAACAGTTTTCTTCTTTACCACAATAGGAGACTCAACTTCATCCTCATTATCAGAAACCCATTCTTCAATCAAAGGAGCATCAAAATTTTTCTTAGTCTCATTTGAAGAATTTTCACAAACACTTTTATTGGCCCTTAATCCATAGCCTTCAAACTCAGGTTGTTGAAACTCCTCAAGAACTCCTCAAGACCAAATAAGACAGTTCAAGCTTATTAGATTATGGTATGAGGTGGAGGAACTGCCTTTATCCCAAACCCTTTTTTACTTTTGCAGTTATCTGACTTTCTAACAATGAATCTAAGTCTTTGAGGCCTTAATCAAATTTCATATATTTTAAATTCAATGCCATTCTTTTACTTGTCTTCTTTTTCAACTCGTTTTAAAAGCATATTAATTTCATATTGTTGCTTCCTACTTCTCTTTTAAGGACAACAACTTCTTCACTAAAAAGAACCTCATTCTTCCTATATGTGACAAGTTGTGCTTCTACTGTTGCTAAACCTCTTTTATAAGTAGTTGCTTTAAATACAGATTCATAGTTTACCAAGCAGATCATCATACTATTTCTTTAAAGTTTCAGAGTTTTTCAGACATGATTTAGTACAAGGTTTATCATTATGTATCTTTGAGTCTGAAAAGGCCATCTCTTCCTTGTAAGTAAAGGGTTATTCTTGATAGTTTCTTCTAGATCAAAGTTTCTCAAAGCAAAGATCTGATACCACTTGTGGATCCCAAACCTAGATCGATTCCTTAGGTTGTCTAAGGTTAAATTACCTTGGATAAATTCAAAATAACTTGTTGTAGAAACTTTGTATGTATACTAAAGTGTATGCGGAATCTACACCTTAATACTCTAGAAGTATTATCAATGAAACAGTAAGTATGAATGAATGAACACAAGATGTAACAAAATGCTTCAATATTATTAGTTCAATAATACAAGTACTCTATCTTAGTACTAAGGTTTACAACCTTGAAGCTTTTCTTAATCGACTTTGACAACTATGAAAACTGATAATGATACGACTGTGTGTTTTTGTGTTATGAGAGATATAAACTACATACCCTAGGGTCTCCTTTTATACACCAAGGAGTCTTAATGGGCTTACATTACAATTAATACTTTCCTAAGTATTATACATTAATGCTTTTAATGCTTTTCATAATATGTAGTCAAATGTATTAAATACAATGACTAAGTATTTAATACTTTCCTTTATAACTTTTCAATCAGCATTAACTTGATATTATCTTCTCAATCAACATTAATTTTCCATGTAATCTTCACAATTAGCATTAACTTTAGTCTTTCAGCAGTATTAAGTTAGTATTGGCAGTACTAACTTTGCTCTAGCAGTACTAAGTTTACATTAGCAGTACTAACTGATTAATACTAGCAGTATTAACTCAGTTAATACTGTTAGTTATAAACTGAGTACTAAATTATGCTTGGCAGTACAAACTTTGTCTTGGCAGTATTAAGTATGAAGACTTTAATTCCTAACAATCCCCCTTAGCCTTCTGGTGGAATTTTTTGAGCTATGGAGACCTTGATCACTCCTTAGATCTGTGGTGGAATGGTTGATGATGTAGTGGCTGATTGAGGCCTCTATTTATAGATTTTGAATATGTTACAGCGTAACCTTTTACAGTGTTATGCCGTAAAGTGCTGACGTGGCTTTCCATGTTGTAGGCATAAAATATGTTACGGCATAATTAATTGTTCATGTTATGACATAATGCTGACTAGGATGAGACAACCTTTCATAATAATAACGTTACAGCGTAAACCTTGTGTGTGGTTACACCGTAATCTTGCTGGGTAACGTGTCTTGCCTTGAATATGTTACGACGTAACACTGTCAAGGGGGACGTCATAAAGTCTCGTAAGAATCTGTGTTTTCTTCATTTTTATGTCCTTTTCTTGTGTTTCTTGTCACATACTTGCATTTTACCTAAAAATAGTGAAATTACCATAAAAGAATCAAATTCAAGTATTTATAAGACAATTACAAGTACTTTTAAGGGAAACTTGACACTAAAAAGTATCAAATATTTGATGTTATCAAATATCCCCCCACTTAACTTCTTCTTACCCCCAAGTATACCTGTTAAATAATTTATAAAAGGATTTCTCTGGTTTAACTCAAAGAAATGAATTTATAAAAGACTTATGCTAGAAACATCAAAGCCGAACACCTCACGAAAAAAGGATCAAAAATCACTCAACTCTCAATTAGTCTAAATGTTCATTTTTAAAATGATCGCTTATCTTTACAGTCATAGTATGTATTCTATCATAAGCTTAAAGAGTACACAAATCTGCACCAGTTAGAGTTAAGGTCTAAAAAAATCTTAAAGACAACATAGGTGACATAACACAGGTTTATTGGGTGATATAAGGGTTAGGATAGACATGGGATACACATTTAATTGGTGTTAAGATAAAAACATAAAACAAATAGTCATATATAACCTAAGGTATCCATAACTGGCTGTTGTCTATCCATAGTCCAAGTCTTTAAGCGCGAAAACTTGATCATGTCTTCAGAGTGGGTTAGCTAACAATGAGATCCTGCGAAACATGCTAACCCGTTCTTCATAACATCAGATGGCTTATAGTTGCACCATCCTCAAAATCACTAGGGTTGCACCACCTTTCTACTTAGTTGGTTTTATAACACGTAACTAACCTTAGGATTCATCACATTAGGTGGCTTATAGTTGCCCCACCTTTTTGTTTTTTTATATGATTATACTCCTGGACATGAATAACATATCCCCCCACTTAAGATAAATAGTATTGAAAGTGATAATGCTGAGAGTATTCTATGATCAAAGTAATATTTCATCAACGAAAGTGCCAATCTTCGAACTATTTTCCTGAACCATGGACTTAGGGGTATCTAGGGGTATCTTGCACTATTGATGAGTGCAACAAGAGGGTTTTAACACGGAAGGTCGACAAGTCAGTGTAACAAGTCAATAAACACACATATATAGGCTTATGTAGGTGAATTCCTAAATGTTTCCTTCTCGAACCATCTATTCTTGCTAATCAATTAGGTCCCAAAATGATGTACATGCCAAGTTCTAAAGCCTACAATACTACCGGCACACTCAATATTTTGGTGATTTTTTTGTATAATGAAATGAAAACGGAACATTAGGATTAAATATCACCAAGTAATAATAAAGGGTAATGTGCATTCGACAAAGATTAATTTTAGTTTAGTAAGAAAAATATGTCAAAAATTTTTAAAATCGGCACCGTTTTTCAAAGAAAACTAGAAAATCGAAGGCAAGAATAGGTCAAGTGATAATTCTACTCCCATCCCCCCACTTGTTTTGTACAATGTCCCTATTATACATTAAGGAAATGAAATAAACCGGAAGAGTAGAATTAGAACAAGAAACTCCCTTGAGCATTGCTTCAGAACATATAAAATGTAATAAGCTGATGGAGAAATCCATAAAATCTCCATCGTGAGCAAAGCTCGTTTCCCCCCGTGATCACTGAAATAAACTAAAAGCATAAAATCGCTCAAAGAGAAATATACAAGAAATACAAACCTAACTCACTTTCGTAGGAATCACGGTTGCATTTATCATATGCAACAAGCCTTTTAAACCACTTGGTGGCCCAAGTGGACGAGTGAAGTCTTGTGAGGGCTTCCAGAGAACATACCCACAAAGTTCATTTAAATATACAAGGTTTAGCAATGTTTAAAACTTATTTTTAAGGTTTTTCAGAAAGAGGTTACAGCGTAACTCTGGTGGTTACGTCGTTATCATGTGATGTATATTTTTTTAAGATTTTTGTTTAAACGATTACTGCGTAACCATAATAAGGTTTACGTCATAATTGAATCGGTTACGATGTAACCATGTATGTTACGCAGTATCTGCTGCTAAATCAGCAAAGCTACAACATAATTACGGGTCGAGTCGATCTCGAAAGTTGCCTCCTAGCTGCTGGAACCTGCAAAACAAAGTAAAACAAGCAAACAAACTAATATGCGGAAAATGAAATTTATTGATAAAAAGAAGGGTTGTCTCCCGACAAGCACTTTTGTTTATTAATGAGTCTTTAAGTTAGACCCATGCCCACTTCGCGTTTCATCGTGGGTGATTCTTTTGTCCTTCAGCTCCTTTCTAATCATAGCCTTGAATCTTGCCCCATTTACTCATCCTAAAGGCAAGGAATCATCATCTTATTTTATTATACATATAAAACTATGCCTCCTTTTAAAGGAATACCTTTTTACTTCAAAAGTTTTAACATCCACAAAAGGTGGTTCATAGTCAGTTTTTTCATCTCCACTTCGCCATAGGTCTTCTTCTTCATATCCTACATCGTGCCAAGAATCGATAACTTTATTGCTCGCATTTTTCCCAAACATCATCCAAGACATACCCCTTTTTTCCAATTCTTAGAGTGTACTCATTTGACAAATTTTCAACCTCATTGTCAAACACTAGTTTGTACTCGTCAAATCTTCGTATCACAAGGGCGTGGCCTAAAGGGTTGTAACTTCGGAGATCTGCTTATATTAGCTTTTTCTCTTAATTCTGAATGCTCAAGTGAAAACAGTGTAGGCTCATTATTAGGTATATTTTGGTTAGAAGTACTCCTTGTATAGGTAATATGGCACCTTGTGTCCCATTCGTCAGGCGAGATGGGCGTTGGATAGTGGGTTTTATATGGGCATTTGTCAGACACTGTTGTTGTTGACGGGGTCCTGTTATTATCAAACTCATAATTTTGAGCAACCCATTTATAATATCTCCGTTTACGAGTTGTATCATCAATACTCTTATTTTTGTAACGAACTTGAAGAAAGTCTGCAAATCCCATACAACTTCCTTTTACTGTACGCCTTTCGTGATCACGAAAACATACCCATTGTCTAAGCATTTCCTGTTCGCTTTTTTCAAAAACCTCATTATAACCATAATGGAAACTTGAGTCAAGGCCACAAGTAGGCCACATTCCATAATTTTTTGCCACTCTTGTCATCATAAAACACCTGAACAGGTTTACACATATGCTATCTTTTTATCAAACCCCCTTTATCTAGTAAGGGATAGTTTATCCAGCAATTTCATTCTATGGATCAATAGTATAATTTCTAGTATCCTGTTCAAATTGCAAACATGCAGGGGATTCGTATGAGAAAATATCCTATCCTATTTCAAGTGGATTAAAGGATTCTTCCCCCTGACTAGAATTTGCCATGAAATTTTTTTCGATTGAAATGTCAAATTGGCAAGGGTTTCCTTTTACGTCAAATTTAATTCTATCTTCGTCAATCCCTAAGGAAATTTCTTCCTAGAATACATCTATCTGGGCATAAATGGTTTCTAGGAATGGTCTTCCTAAAATAATCATTTCCCCAAGATTTTCAAGCATATCAGTAACAACAAAATCACACGGGAATTCAAACTTATTAATTTTAATCAGGACATTTGTTAGCCTCAATTTATTGAGTCGAACAAGGAAGCTCGGTCACTCT
>BQNB010126104.1:3841-19654 GCA_026074375.1 Tanacetum coccineum
ATACTGTTATCACTTGTGTGGTGGTGCACATGTTTATTGTATTTGTATTTACTTGATGGCTCTTGGGAAGGTATACGATTACTGATATGTGAGAAATCACATATCCTTTCTATATAAAAAATGTCCCTAAAAAGATAAAATTGTGCATAAAATGCTTGTATATTGCTTGTTTTGTCTTTGTGATTATGTAGGTGCGGATAATGCAAATATCGTAAGAAAACGGTCAAAGCCAGACAAACACGAACACGGGAAAGAAAAGAGAGTACGAAAGCCAGGGATTTGACAGCAAGAAAGGACAAAAGTCAGCTCAAAGTCAACTCATAATCAACATTGGTCAACTACCAGGAGACAAAACCTTTCAAAATTCCCAAAATGCCCTTAATGTTAAATCAAAATTCATAAAAAACCCCTAAAACCCTAACACCGTTATCTTTTTATTAATAAAAGATAACGGTCGTTATCTACATATAAACCACACCCTTATAACCAAGCCCATAACACCCGGCCCAATCCCTATTCCTTTTTCCCGGGCCCAAAGTCAAACCCACTTCACCTGGGTCAAACAAAGATATAAAAAGGAAAAAATGGCGCGGGAGTTAGTTTTACTATTCATTCATCTTCCCAAATTTACCTAGCCTCAAAACAAAGGGTTAATTGCAATTGGCAGCGTGACTCTCTAATTCAAGTAATAAGGAATGACCTGGCAAAAGAAGACGTCACGAAATGCTCTCATTGGTGGAAACCCACAAGGAATGACACGCGGGACATGAAAGAAAGCACACCAATGATTGGTAATTTGCACTAAAGTTAGTGCAAAAGAAGTACAATGAGCCTGACACACGGAATGCCACGTTGGCAATCTTTGTGCTCACTCAATTAATCCAATGGCAATCTATAAGGATCCAATGATGAGCAAATATTCAAGGGCCAAGATGAAATGGATAAGGAGCGGGCAAGAGACCTAGAAGCATTCTCTCAAGGCTATAAATACAAGCTCACGCCTCATACACATAATATTCTTTTCTCGTTTTTTTAGTTTTTAATAGCTTAAGTAATTTTTCATTTAAATGTAATTTGCTATTAAGCTTTTGTAATTTCAATTTCAAAGTTTTGTAACTCAGTATTTAGTTAATGAAATCAATGTTTACTTTTACATAATCTGTTTTTTTACTTATAAGCTTTTAAAATCCCAACTACTTTTTGCTAACTGTTTCAAAAGCTCTTCATAAGCTCTCATTAGCTCTTTGAGTCTCTAAGCTTAAATTGAGCTCATAATAAGCATCTAATATATTTAAACTCTTAAAATCAGATAAATACCTTTGCTAAATGGATTTTGAGCTTTTGGATGATAAGCTTACAATGGAAGAGGTTATTGGACTTTACTAGCTTATCCTTGTGATAAGCTAGAGCTTGTAGATAGCTCCTTGAGCATTTATAAGCCTTTGTTTAGCTAAGGCATTTATAAGTTCTAATTTACTCTTTCTGTCTTAATTTTCTAGCTTAATAGTTGCTTATTCTGCTTTTGATCTAGCTTATTTGTGTTTAATACTATTTCATTATGCTTATTAAGTAATTTTGATTATCTGTCTTTGAGTTATATAGTTTAGATCTTAGTTTTCTTAACTTTGTCTTTTAAATCTGTCAAAAAAAACCAAAAATATTAGAATAGCTTGTAGCTTATAGATTCTGGCTTAATTGCTTATTGTTATAAGTTCAATATAGTTGTTTAAAGCTGTGCACTATCTGGTTATTAAGTTTTGTACACTAGAATTAAATTTCATAAGCTTAATTTGAAAAAAAAAGTTTAAAGGGGTGTTTGGGTCAACAGTTTTAACCACAAGTTAGAACTGCTTGTGGTCAAATTGACCTTTAATTGTTGATTTCAACTTCATAAATAAGTTTGTTTAAGTTGGATTTATAAGCTAAGATTGGTTATATCAAGTCTTTTTAGGATAGGTTAAGATCTGTTAAGATTAGGATGAGGAGTATAAGTAATTTTCAGCTTAATTAGTTTCTTTTCATTAGAATTGTGTTCATTGCTCTTGGATTATACTTTTATAAAGGTTGTCATCTAGTTTTTAGACTGTAATTGTTGGTTTTGAGTTTTGGTTCAAAATATGCAAACTGCATCAGCAGTATTAACTCACACCAGGCTATTTTCAAGTTGAATTTTCAGAAGGCTAAATTAGTTTTTAGATTTTAATTTTCAGAATCAAAGTAGATTATAGGTCATAGTTTAGGTGTTTGCATTTAGTTTTTGAAAATTAGTTTATTAAGCAATCTGTTTTAAGCTGGCAATTAAGCCATTTGTCTTTTTGAAATCCAAAAACCAACTCAGTATGTTCTGAGTTTCTAGGCTATTTTCATTTAGCTTTTTCATCAAACACTTTGATTTCAAAATCATTTTCAAAAGCAGTTTTAGGTAGCTTATTAGCTCTAGTTTAAGCCTGCTTAAGTCATATCCCCATAAGGATCCAATAGCTTATTGAAAAATAAGCTATTAGATCCCTGCTGGGACTGTTTGGGTCTCAAGTCTTGTTAAGTGCTTAATTTAGTTTTATAGCTTATTGCTTGATTCTTTTCTAGTCAAATTTAGCTTATTAGTTTAGGTTTAGCTTAAAATTAGCTTAATTAGTCATAGGGATTGCTTATCTTAGTTTTTGAGCTTATTAAATTTAGAAAAACACCAAAAACATAGTTAAGTATTTCTGTCATATCTTTAAGCAAATTCTAGCTTATTAGTGGCTTTTCATATATAAGTGTTTTTATAAAAGGTGTTTGTTTTTAGCTTCTTTACAACTTTTCTTTTATAAGTTTTCAAAAATAAAAAAAATTGCAAAAAGGAAAGGCCTGGGACATGAACCCACGACCTCTCCCTTAAACACACACGCACTTAACCAATATGCTACAATAGCTCATCCGGTATTCCTTTGCATCATTTATCTTTTATATACATTTTAGCCTATTTAGTATAATAAGTTGTTTTTGCTTATTCTGCAGCTTATTTGATAAGCTGTGATTTCCAACTTATTTTTCCTAGATTCCTCTTAGTTCAAGCTACTTTCTATAATTTTTTCAGAATTTTTATAATTAGTTTAGTATTTTTAAACATTTATTTTTATTAAAAACTTTAAAAATTCATAAAAAATAGAAAAATAATCAAAAAAATATAATTCTTTTTTAGAAAATTTTCTTTTATCATATAGTTTCTAGGAAAATTAGTTTTGCTTCCGTAGGGTTTAATTTGCAAAATTTCAATTTTTAAAGAACGGGATTCGTTTCCGTTCTCGTTTTTCGTGTTTTAAAGCTCATTTCAATTCCGTTTTTGTTCTAGCTTTCTTTAAACTTACTTTTTATTCAATTAGAGTCTATTAAAAGAGAAAAATTCATTTTAGGTTTAATTTTGGAAATTTAAGGTTTTTAATCACCTTTTAGGGTTCCCAATTTGCGTTTTTAGTTAAAGTTTAATTTCCCGTTATTAAAGTTTAGTTTAATTGTCCTTTAATTTGCTCACTTTTAGGATTTTAGAAAACAAATCTTCTTCGAACCAATTCAAATCATTGTCCAAACAACAAACGTGGTCTCAATTTCATAAATCTTCGAGGAATACGACCCGGTAATCACTTACCGGTAAATATACGTAGAATTATATATTTGTGAGAATTTTCCTTACTACTTTTGTCCTCAAGGGTAGTTTGGTAATTTTCTATACTTATTATATCATTATACGTGTATAAAACTATTGCAATCAAGGATGGGACGGAAGGTCCCATGATTATTAAGGCTGAAATGGGAGGACATTGCGTGCACCGCATGTATGTGGATGAGGGCTTCTCCTCATAAATCCTATATGAACATTGATTTAATAGATTTCGCCCAGAGGTTAAAAACCAGATGATCCCTGAAGCCACACCATTGGTCGGGTTCAGCAGAGAAATAATATGGCCGTTAGGGCAAATATCTCTACTGGTGAGGATAGGCGATGAGGAACACTTGATGACATCAAATAACGTCTATTTTATAGCATCGTTTATCCCACGATATTAACCCATTTTGTATAGTTATTGCAAAGAATTGTTACTCAATCGTTTATATTTGAGAATTGCAGTAATTATGAAGTAATTGGTGAAACATAGCAAAAGGCGCGCATTATGGAGCTTAAATAAAGATATTTTTAAGATTACTATTCTGAAGACGAATACGCCGTATCCATCAAGAAGATACGGCGTATCCGTGCATGCACTCACCAAAGACCACAGCAGATTAAAGATCAACAAGTCGTATCCAGAGGACTCAATACGCCGTATTCAAGATATGGAATCAATATAATATTCTAGAAGATATCAAACATGGTCCCTACTCCAAGAAATCCCCAATATGTTGTATCCAACCCATTGGATACGCCGTATTGAACCGACTTCCAGACATTATAAATAGAAAACTCAAAAACGAGTTTTAAGTGTGCTAAATCATATTCTCGATACCTAAACCACAAAAGTCAATTTTCAGAGGAGAAAAAGAGCAGAAGAGGTCGAGCAACGTATTCAATTCAATATGAGACATCGTGTAATTCCATATACTTTAGTAATCGTTCAGTTTTTGGTATCATTCGTTAACTCGGTTAGTTTACCTTGGCTAAATTATTACTCATGTATTTATTATGACGAGTGGAAGGCTAAATACCTTCCGGGTTTAGCCATTATTATAAAATCTGTATGTTTGGTTCACACCCCGCTAAGGTGGGGATCGCAAGACATGATCAATAAGGAATCATCACAGCACAAGCTGTAAAAATAGAGAAAACTAAAATATGACATTCAATAACTTCAAGACCTAATCGTGTTTTGACAACGCCCCCAAAAAAAAATCCAACATAGTATGCTAAAGAACAGAAACATGACAAGTTCAATTGAAAACATAAAACAGATAAATCATAGACTTCGCATGCAAGCCTATGGTCCAGCTAACTCCTCTTCCTAACTCTTCACACGTTTTGCTCACCTGAAAATGATGCTAAAAACATGTCTTCAATAAATTGTGTGAGAGTTACAGGTTTATGACTCAATTATGACATCGCGATCAACAAAACAACATTTACGAACATATATGCATGGCTATTCTATCACAAAATAAATTCACATTTATCTGGGGTGGATCGTACCCTCCCGTCCCAACAAATCTCCACGACTAAGACTGGTCCCACTTGACTTGCTTAGTCCGTTGGGGTCTCTCACTAGGTCATGTCATCTCAATACATATGCCTTACCACAATCTCTTATCAACCATTGCCAATACACATAGCAATCATGATAGTTCAAATTAAAAACACTTTTCACGGTTCATAATTCTATAAATAGTGTTACGTCAATTTTCCATCCCAATATAAGTAAAATAGAGGGACTGTAAAACTCACCTGATGTAAAGCAAATTCCATTCATTCACTTATTCTTGCGCAAAGATTACTAAATAATATACATACACAATTATGTTTCCATCGATTAGGTCACACACCCAAGGTCGATTGTAACAATCACATGGTATTGGATACTCTATATCCTATCTTAGATTTCAACTCTTCTATTTACTGCCTCATACGTGCTATACCTCATGTTACATCACAAACTTTACTTCGTAACTGTCTGCTTTTTTCTCTCTTTTAAAGTCACAAGTGACTCGAAATAAAATACGTAAACACATAATGAAATAAAATACTAAAACACCTAATTAGTTCTTCTCCTAGTTGTGAGCTTCTATGATTTTTGGATAAAAATAATAGTGAGTGTAACCATTTTATAAAAATTCAGCATCATAAAGTGTCCAGAATTTGACCTGATTCGACCTTCAAAACGTTTAGCTTGAGCAGACCAATTTAAACACTTAGAAAAATTCTACAAAAATTATAGAAAATCATAAACATCATGAGCTTGCTACAGTATCAAGCCCATCAATTAAAAAGACATTTTGATATGGTTTTTGACCTCACAAACACATTCAGAATCTGCCCTAAAAACTCAGTTTTGACAACGAATCTTGTTTGATTAATTTATCTAACTTCCACTCACTTTTAATTCATGAAACCACTTGAGTTGGAAAGTAGACTCTCTGTAGTTAATTTTAGGCTCTAGAAAATCAATAAAAGCTATCCGTATAACTGAGATATGGCTCTCGCAAGATGACCTAAATTTCTGCCCAGATTTCTATTTTGAATTTAGCATAATTAACCCTAATTAACTTACCCAAAACCCTAATTATTATCCCTAAAACGATTTTTGATGATCAAAACCTCTTAATTACAGATTATTTACAATAACCTAATCCATCCTAAATGATTGTTACGTTAAATAAAATCAATTGAATTGAAAAAGGATTTAGAAAACAATACCTTAACTCTTGAAAATCAAAACCCTAAAAAAATTTTGGGCTTCCCTTTGTTCTTTGTGTTGTTTGACCGGCCAAGGAGAGAGGAGAGGAGAAAAATGATTTTTGATTAAGTTATGATTTGTATTTATAGGTTTAGGAAAATATAATTACCAAAAACAAGTTGTAGTCAAATTGGGATTCTTTCCCCTTTTTTTCTTCCCTTGTTCGGCCGATCCACACAACCACGCTTTTAATTATATTTTTTTTTCTCTTTTATTTATTTATTATACATTTACTTTAATTCTAAGTAAAAACCTTTAATTATTTTGCTAAACCTTGAACTTTCTAACTAGTTTTCAAACTAACCTTTGAATCTAACTATTTCTAAAAATAGAAAGTACTCTAAAATCTATAAAATGCTAAACTAATATATATAATATGAATTACATATACATAGTACGTAGACAGAATATTACGCACACGACATTTGAAACTACGCAAAGCTTTCAAATGATTTTATTTCCACAAGTACCATGATTCATCACTCATGTACTTCCATCTCATACACATATAAAACACATAAAACACATAATGACACACATAAACTGAATTATACAGGCTTTAACTAACCTGCTAAAATCTCATTTGTCACACGTAGCACTCTATGAATGGTTCACGTGGCGACCTGACCCGGCGGTGGTTCGTCGTCGTTGACCTCTGTTGACCACCGCCGTCAACCACCGTTGACCGGTGGATTGACTGGTCGTTGACCGGTGGTCTAGTGGTGGTCCGATGGTGGCTCACGGTGGTTGATTGTCGTTGATCACTATTGACTGTCGTTGACTTGCCACGTCATTGCAGTGGCAATGGGGCCCACACGCCACATGGCACCATTCAGGTGGTGACACGTGGCTCTACTACCGTTGCCGCCGTCGTCAACCACCATTGGCCGACGGATTGACAGGTCGTTAACCGGTGGTGGTCTAGCGGTGTTCTGGCGGTGGCTCACGGTGGTTGACCGCCGCCGTTGATCATCGTTGACTGCCACCGTTGACTGCCGTTGATCGGCCGTTGACCTGCCACCTCAGCAATGACGTGGCAGTGGTGCCCACACGCCACACGGCCCCATTCAGGTGGTAACACGTGGATCTACTAATAATTGGATACGAGGTACTATGCACGTGGCACTCTATGAATGGTCCACGTGGCGACCCGACCCGGCCTTACCCAACGGTTGACCGATTGTCCAGTGGTGGTCCGGGAGTGTTTAGGCGGTGGCTCACGGTGGTTGATTGTCGTTGATCACCGTTGACTGCCGTTGACCTGCCACGTCAGCAATGACGTGGAAATGGGGCACACACGCCACGTGGCACCATTCAGGTGGTGACACGTGGCTCTACTACCATTGACTGCCACCGTCAACCACCGTTGACTGGCAGATTGACAGGTCGTTGAGCGGTGGTGGTCTGCGATGGCTCAAGGTGGTTGACCGCCATCGTTGACCGTTGTTGATCATCGTTGACTGTCGTTGACCGGTCGTTGACCTACCACATCAGCAATGACGTGGTAGTGGGGCCCACACGCCACATGGCACCATTCAGGTGGTGACACGTGGCTCTACTAATGATTGGATACAAGGTATTGTGCAAGTGGCGGCTGGACCAATAGGATAATGACACGTGGCATTGCAGTGGCGGTTAATGATTGGGTACAAGGTTCTAGAAGATTCAATCATGGGCATTTATGACCAATCATTGTTGATTGGCATTAAAAGCAAGCTAAAAATGAGTGGTTATGTATTAATGGAAGCAGCTGGAAGGAGTGTGAAAAGATAATTTTACCCCTGGCTCTTGGCTATAAAATTCAATTCACACACAGCAGACGCATCACTATCTTTTCATTATTTTTCTTTCATTTTTCACATAGTAGTATGTTTAGATTAGGAGTAGGAGTAGTATAGTTTTAGCTTATTTAGTTTTCTTATTGTAAAAGGCTTTTAGCTTATTCTCAACTTATTGTATTGGCTTACTTTAATTAATGAAGATGCTTTTTGGTAAAGGTTGGTGTTATTTTTAGCTTATTTCCTTATGCTTATTCTCTTATCTCTTTTCCTTTCTTTTTAGCTTATTTTCTAATAAGCTCTTGTTAGCTTATTTATTTTTAGATCTTAAGCTTATATCCGAATAAGCTCTTTATAGCTTATTTCATCTAAGCTTATTTTATATTCATGTTTGTTTAAAGCTTTTCGAGTAGGCTTATATTAGCTTATTTTGATTGCTTATTTTTTTATTCTAGCTTATTTTTATAGATCCAATCCTTAAATATACCCATCTCTCGTTCACTTTTTAGAGTTGAACACCTTAGTTTCGGGTGGATTTGGATCTATTATTTTTAGCTTATTTTTCAAGTTTGTCTTTTTATCATTTTAGCTTAAAGTTTGTAGCTTTTTAGCTTATCGGTTTAGATTTAGTCATTAAATATACCTGATTTCCCGTTCGTTTTTCGGAGTAGAACACCTAGGTTTCGGGTAGATTTAGATCTAAGGTTTTCATCTTTTTATTAGCTTATTAGATAAATCTTATTCTATTAGCTTATAGCTTATTATATTGTTCATCTTAACCCTTGTTTGTTTTTAATGTTGATGAAATCGATCTAACACTTAGGCGGGGAGCTTATGGGTCTTTTAAGCTTATTTTACTACTAAAGTTTCAAGATTTTTAAGGTTTTACTTAGCTAATTAATGAATAAAGCTCATAACTTTACTAGTTAATTAGTTATATAAAAACTAATAAAGTTTTAATCTTTAATGTTTAATTAAGTTTATAAGATCGGGTGGTTTAACTTCGTCTCCATTTTCTCAAATCTGGTTCTTCTTTCTTTTTCTTTTCTCTCATTAGTAGTTGTAGTTTATTATTTAGTTTAACAATGTGTATGCTTGTTAATTTGATTGTTATTATTAGATTAATTAGTATGCTTAGTGAGTAGTTTATTTATATGCTTTTATTTATTATGATTATGAAATAAGTGGGTGTAAAAAAGGAATTTTGATTAATATTTCGGATTATTTGATTTTCTTTATTTTGTATTTCGGAAGGGCAAAAATACTAAGAAATAATAAAACATCAAATCGATAATTAATACATTTATAAAATTGTTTTCAATAAAAACCAGACGTTTGAAAAATATATTTTTTACTTAATCGTCATAAAAACTTGAATTCACACTTAAGGATCTTTTTCAGTCACTTAGCAACAGAGTCTCTTTTGATATCTTTTTGATAATTTAGCTAATCGATAATGTTTGTTTATGTTAGTTTAGTTATGATAAGTTTAGTATATTTTTATTAGGCTGTTAAGTAATGTGTTTGTATATATCTCTCTACTCTATACTCTATGGATTTAAAAATGATTATTGATTAATAATATTGAATTATTTAGATTAGTGTTTTATGTTATTCGAACAAAAACCTAAAATGGTAATTAGTATTAACCTATTAATTAATAGTTGATAAAGATTGTTTCAATGAAATACACGTTGTAGAAAGTAATTGTATTTAGACGTGTGTTGATCATTCGATAAAAACTTACTCTAGTTACGACACTTAAGGTTCCGAACACACTCACTTGACAACATATTCCTTTTTATATATACTTATACTATTGTTGCTTATTAATTAGTTAGATATTGAATTTGTTTATATTTAATTATATTATTTACCAAGGAGGAGCGCCTCATGAAAGCAAAGAGAGATGGTGTAGAGGAAAGCATCATAGAGGCTGAATATCGATGAGAACTTGATAGCGAGCGCTCGTATTATCCCCGTATACACTTACTGAAATATTAATTTATTACTTTTACTAAATAACTTTTCATCTAAACAGAAATACTATATAATTACAACGACAACCTTTGACAAAGTATAATTATATATATATATATATATATATATATATATATATGTATATATATATATATATATATATATATGTGATGTGTGTTTGTGTTTATGATAATTAATTTATATATTTTTCCCCCTTTTCAATACTAAAATTCTAAGCATTTGCCTTTTTCGTCCTTAAGTGTGGGGGTGGCACCTGACATTTTTAAACATTGGGGCCAATGTTCAGTTCTAAGTGTGGAAGAGATTTCTATCGAAATTGATCATACGTGCCTGTCTGTGCCCCATGCAACCCCGTTTTAACCAAAATATTGTTTTATTTTATTATTAAAAAAATGAACCTTTTCTATAAGATGAATTCATTGAACACAATATAAGATGAATTCATTGAACACAGATGACTGAGGCTACCAAAAGTGTGAACCCAATCACTCACATGCTAAACGAACCTCGTTAAAGTCTCCCATTACTATGGACAAGTGGTTGACTGAGGCTACCAGGGCCTCAATATCTAACTAAAGTTTTTTCTTTTGTTTGTGTCTGTGGGGCGTACACTACAACGATCAGGCTGTCGGTATCGATAGACGGCCATTTTCCTATGAGGACAACAAAGCCATCCCCAACGATGAAAGATGTCAAATTGAACATAGACGTGTCCCAAATTGCTAGTATTCCGCTTGATTTTCCGTCTGTCTTCTTCAATACATAGTCAAATGAAGTATGACCCCACATGGATTGGATCAAAGACCCGTTATCCTCGCTTGACAGTGACTCTTGCAACCTCAAAAAGTGAATCTTATTTTCTTGGCAAAGCCTTCTAACCCAACTTCTTTTGTAGTCTTCCCCGACCCTCCCTAACATTTAATGATAGAATATTCATGGGAAACTACTGTTGACATCGGTACCCAATGCATGCGCAACATCGGGTTCTTTTCCAACCATGTTAAAGCCGATGGCATTACCAATACCAACAGTTTTGTTAAATTCGAGTGACTCGGAATCCTAGGAATCGGTGGGTTTAGATAGTATTCATAAATTGCAACGACGAATCAAAGAGAGAAAGTCGGATATTGCATCAGCTGAAGAGGAAGAGGTGGGTTTGATAGGTTGAGTAGATGTATTTTGTTTTGGTTTTTTGTTTTTTTGTGGTTCTAGTTTTCTTATTTCTAGGATGCGGTGCGTTGTCATTGAGCGGAGAAAAGAAACAAAGAGAAGCAAATCTTTTTCTTCTGGTTTGGTGTAGTGGTTTTGAAGAAGAGGCTAGAACATAGTGGTTTCTTTTTTTCGTGTGACAATCAATTTTGACTTTAGTTGTTGGGCTAAAGGTGGGATTGGGGAAGTACATTTTGAAGGAGATATATTAGGCCCAACCACTTGTGAGTTCACGTGTGTATTATAAGGTATACTTTCAACCAAGGCTGTCAAGATCATGAGTAAACTCGTAAGATCGTACGATCTTATGTGTCTACTAGCTAAGATCGTGTAAGATCGGCATAAGATCGCATCTCGGGTGAGATCGTATGTAAGATCGTAGGATTGCACGTAAACTCGTAAGATCGTCACTCGATCCGAGTTCACCTATGTCTATTTTTTTTATATTTTTAGTGCATCTCACTTGTTTAAGCCCAAAAACAAACGAGCTTTACTAATGTCTAATAAGTCAACCATGTTTAATTTTCTAAATAGATTATAGTTTATACTTAGTTTTCTACTTTTCCTCAAATCAAAATTCCAATTAACAAATTACTAGTATTCTTCTCATGATCTAATCACCCGAAGCAAATACTTTTCTTACATTAAGTGTCAGTCAGTTGTTTAACCATTACTATGAAACTATAATCTATTGTATTATCGACTTGTATGTTTGTTCTGAGACCTTTATACGTCATGATTATGTAATCGTATTCCGCTAATCGCAAACTGTTCTATTGAAACTTGATTTCGTTTTTGTGTTTGTACTTTTTACTTTGTTGAGTTTCCAAGATTTGAGTCTTTACTATTTTCAAGAGAAATTATCCATCAATTTCATCTTTCTGATGTCTGACGTAGAAATCGACATAAACACTTTCGACTCTTTATCCTTTGTTTACAAAACATGAACAAATTGGTAGAAATCTTACCGATCTCGATCTTGCAAAGATAAAAACGATCTCAAGTGAGATCGCGATCTTGATAGCCTCGCTTTCATCTCTTTGACTTAGGTAGGGCAAAGTTGACCTAACCTGATTGCTACAATCTTGGTCACATACCGAATCAAGTATGTTGCCAGGTCTATGAAACGAGTATCTTTTGTCTTTGTCCTCGTTTCCTGGGTTTGATGTCGACTCTTCTTTAGAAAGGATATCCGTTCTAATGTCAGTGTTTGTGGTCTCACCAACGTTTACCATAAATGGATGCTCGTCGGTGGTCTGCAGCTTTGTGTCTTCCTCGTCACTGTTTTCGCTGGAATCATCATCGGAGTCTTCATTAGCATTATTACATCCATCATCATTATCATCGTTAGAGTCACCAAAAATAGACGTTGTTAACGTATATCCGTTAAAGAGAGAGCCAATCTCACCCTCAACTTCAGAGACCCGAATGGGTAATGATTCGTTACCAATTGGTGCATCGATCATTTCTTTGATAAAGTCCATGTGATTTGTAAGAATGCAAACTTTACCTAGTGAACGGTTAAATTGTCTAGAGCTACTTTCTTATGCGATAAGAACATGCCCCAGTTTCTCGCTATGGAAGTGAATACATCACTCGACCAAAGGTGGGGTGGAAGACCGAAGATGGACAATCATGTAACACGGTCAGGAATGCGAGTGTTGTTTGACCAGGGTTTGAGAGTTTTAAAGTGTGTTTGAACAATTTGCCTACATGATTAATACGCTCTACACTACAAGAAAAATGTCCTTTAGTGACACACAAAAAGTGTCAGAAAATGTCTAGAAAAGTGTCAGTAAATACGTTTTTGCTTCACCTTCACTTATAAAAAGTGTCACTGAAAAGTCAGGTGGTAAAAGTATATACTGACAGAGTTTACTCACACTTAATAGTGTCAGAAAAGGTTGATACTTTTTGTGACACATTCAAGTGTCACTATAGGCTATATACAATTTAGTCTGCTATATTTATTCAAAATGAACATATGAAAAACAAGTAATCAAGAAAAAAAACTGGGATTGAAACCGATTTATTATTTCAACCATAAATCGATATAAATCACGTATTTTGCCTAACCACAAACAAGAAACTAACATCTTTCTAAAGTATGAAATGCAACTACAATGATTATCGGAATCCGACTATGACTGAGCTAAAAAAAAGAAGAAAATAGCCATGCTTGGTCTTCACAATCCCCATGTCACTTACAATCTTTCCTGTAAATATTGCATGTAAAAAAACTACTCAAAGGCTTGAACGCATGAAAACTACATAATGGCGTTTAAGGCTTACCGGAGGACATATAAAACTATAAAACAAAACAGCTAGCTACCTGATGTATGAAGACGACTTGCGTTTGATATTGTTGACAGTATCATGGACAACTGATCTATTTCCTGTGAAAGTTTCACATACAATAACAATTAATGGGGTTGCGAGTATCAATTAACGGTTTGCTAAAGTAACTGCACATAACAATTACCTGAAGTATGATGACAACTTCTACCTGATTTTTTTGGGAGCACTTTTATAAATAGTTGATTCTGTTCCTGGAACAACTGCACACTTGAAAACTGTTAAGAGCTGGTAGATATAAAAACTGATACAATTTAAGGCATGCAAGTCTACTAATGAGAAGTTGCGTGATGTTCTTGAATTCTACAAGCGCTTGTCCTGATGTTCTTCAAAGCCTTTTAATTGCAATTTCTTGTTCATCACTAAGTTTCCCTGTTCTCAGAACTACATTATCTTACATTGAAGAAAGCCACTACTGATTTTAAGCATATGACTAGTTTCAAGATAACAAGTACCTTACAAACAGGCCAAAACCACCTTATCCAAGCTTATTCTCACTTGTAAATTGATTGTGGCGGCTACTATAGTAGCAAAACTAAACATCATTAAGTCACTTCCTTTTATGCCATTTCTTTCAATATTAGTTGAACCTTTGAAGCTCTCGGAAGCCATTAGCTCAAGGAATATCATAATCCCTGTTCTGCGTCTCCTCTACAATAAAAAGAAACATAGATTAGAAACTAAAATAATTACAAATATCACACATTTTACCATATTAGCAGAATATCAATTGACATACCTTTTTGTCTAATTTTTTTCATTTTAAGATACCACAATAGACCGGTGTCAAAGATAACTAGAAAAATCCCAATAACAATGGCAGCCCAAATCCAGTTTCTATCATTTCCTGTGTATAATGTTGATCTCGTGTTAGATCTTAAGGCCATATATTGTTTCAAAGTCAATAAGCAACATTATTAAATTCATAATATTTCAACATTTATGCTATCTAAAGTGAATGCCGGTTTCATCAATAATTATCAACAATAGAGGTGCAATAATCAACGGGTAGATAACGGGTCAAAACATGCAGTGTTGTAAATATCGCTCGGCGGTACCTCGGCGGTCGACCCCCTAACAAGCGATATATCGGTCTTGGCGGCGATATATCGGTTTCTTGGCGGAGACCCTAAATTATAAAGGAATTCTGCAAAATATATATATATTTAATAAGTTTTTTAATATTCTTATTATTTTTAACTATATATCTTATGTATATGTTGTAAAATATACATTATGTGTGGTTTTAATTCAGTTTTATATACTTTTATTAAATCACGATCAAGAAGAATACCAAAAAAAAACCAAAAATCGGCCGATTTTGACCGATTTTTGATTGATTTTGACCAAAACCGATTTTTTACCGATAAGTGAAAAAACGTATCGGCTGACCACCGATAAGCGATATATCAGTGATATATCAGCCGCCAAGGCTGATATTTACAACACTGAAAACATGTATTATCAATGAGGGTTGGTTTGGGTTAGGTCGACCCAAATTGACACATTTACTTCCAAACAAACTTAGCTTATAATTGCAAATAAATGTGCATTACGCGCTACATTGTGAAATGCTTGGGCAGTGAACTCAAAAATGATAGTATAACAGTGCCTCTTTTTATAAGATTCAAATAAGCAGTAAAAAGGAATGCATAAAATGTGCATAACTAATTTGTCATAAGAGCAGAGCACATATATACCAGCATGAGGAAACAAAATGAAAACTAAAGCATAAAAGCATTATTATAGGAATAAATGAATAATGGTTGAATTCAAATAGCAATACTAGATTATAGTCTCTTAGGTTCATTAAATAATTATCTGCTATTAAAAGCCTAAAATACACATTCTTAAGACTTTATATCCCAGTCATTGGCATAGACTGGATATGTACCCAATCTAATTCTCACACTTTCACTTTTCAAACAAATTTAGATATGCATAACATAGAGTACATTCCAGTAGAATCACCGCTTCTAATAGTTGTCGCCTCAGATACTTTAGACCGTCTTTGGTGCTCGTCCAACAGCCCCTGTGAAACAACATAG
>BQNB010126105.1:0-16652 GCA_026074375.1 Tanacetum coccineum
AAGTCGTGAACAAGTCATGAAGTTGTGTTGTGATAGATTGGTTCTAGCTAAGATTAGAACTCGACATTTAGCTTAGTGTCATAAATTGATATAAGCAACGTTGTGTACGGTTTTCTCCACCATAAGGGAGTTTGTTGACATAGTGAAGAAAACTCTCTAGTTTGGTGCTTGGGGACTGGAGTAGAGCGAAGAGGTGCTTCGTTACCGAACCACTATAAATCCTCGCGTTGTGGTTTGATTGTTCTTACTCTTATCTCTTGTCTTACTTTATCATTTAATATATTTACATTGTTCATATTGTGCAAGCATTGAATTCATAAAAAGGTCGAATCTAAGTTTTACAAATATACATAAAACTTAAATTTAAAAAGTGGTAAACTATTCAACCCCCCCTTCTAGTTTTCCATATAGTGCATCAAAGTGAAATGTTTTGCGTCGCACTTGGAGATTGTAGTATATGATTATATATATGTAATAGTGATATATATATATATATAGATGCAAGTATGCATTGTATGAGTTATTTCACTTTTAGTCACGTACTACTATATATGTATTATATATGTCGCTGTTAAGACGTGAAGTAATTTACACTTATTGATTTGATTAAATTGGAAACTTTGCTTAAGGTGAGTTCATAGCCTCACATTTTAAATCATTTGATTAATTTATAAACCTGCGAGGGGGATACATGTTTGTTTTATAAAATCAAACACATATGATTTATGGCATGCTAGACCCAATTATGAGATTGTTTCCGCATAAGTAGCTATTGTCGAAGTCCCTTATTTCCTAAACCATTAATTGCCTTGCGAGGTGAATTCTAATGCATTAAATAGATCTTTTGGGTTTGAAAACCCCGTCCAGGGTATGAATCCTTATGAAAACCCTGTCAAACAGACATTTTGTAGTTAGAAGTAGTAGGTATATGACAATAATACCTTGTTTTGGGGAAAATTGGCACATGAAAAGATATATGTTTGTTAACGTTCGGTATCATGAGCTTAATGCGTGAAATAAAAGAGATTGTTATACATTGTATTTGTTGCAATGTTTTCCCGAGAACTAGTTATGTGTTCAACGATTATTTCTTATGGATTATTTAAACTCTATGAATTTCACTCAACAATTTTGTTGACGTTTTAAACATGTTTTATCTCAGGTAACCAAAGATGAAGGAAACGATGGCGTGGAGGTGTCGTGCGTATGGTGATTTTGGGGAAAGACTACTTATGTGTTCCTGGTCTTTCATAAACATTAACTTAATGTGTTTTTAAAACAATGTCTTTAAATTTGAAATAATTGTCTTTCAAATGTTGTAATGTTGTGGTTGCGATCCTGTGGGGACTTAAACGCACTTTTCTCTGATTAATAATGGAACACATGTTTGTAAAGTGTCTCATTTGGGTCGTTTTCTATTGTCTTGGTGTATTGCATTATTTAGTAACACCCAATTACTACTTCTGCTACGCAATCCAAAGTTAGGGGTGTTACAGAGTGGTATCAAGAGCCTAAGGTTATAGAGAACTAGATTGAGTCTTTTTAAAAAACCTAAACTATAACGCTTCTACACGCATGCCAAGACTCCTCGTTGCCATTTTTTACATATAGAAAAGGAAGGTATAATTATGCATGTGTTGTATGCATAAGTTGTTATGTATTAGTATATCTATGCGTGTGTTGTATGCATAAGTTGTTATGTATTGGTATATTTATGCATGTGTTGTATGCATAAATTGTTATGTATTGGTATATTTATGCATGTGTTGTATGCATAAATTGTTACGTATTGGTATATTTATACATGTGTTGTATGCATAGATTGTTATGTATTGGTAGATTTATGCATGTGTTGTATGCATAAATTGTTATGTATTGGTACATTTATGCATGTGTTGTATGCATAGAATGTCATGTGATTATATAATATTTATTATTATATATGTTTGGGGTATATTTAAGATATATACAGAACGAAAATGTCACAAATTGTGAATTTTTGTTTGTTGCGCACTTATGCGAACTGTTATTTTAGATAATAGTATTCTTATTGGAACTCTATTGAGTAAGTGTTATATGATATTTCTATATTATCACAGTGAACGTAATTCCTCCTGATAATGTGGATGATGTACCCGCAGTTGAGCCGAATCAACACGATGATGTTCCTGTTATTCCTGAGCCTGTCTTAGTAGATGAAGATGAGGACCCGGAATAGGAAAAATTTGAGGAAGAAGAAGAACCTCTAGAAGAAGAAGATGATATGGAAGTTGACATCGAGGAAGATGAAAATGAGCCGAAGTTGACATATCCTTATAAAGAGGTGGATCCTCTTAACCCTCCGACGCCTGCTTCTGACTTAGAGCCTGAGGATGTGATTGAGGTTGAGGACACGGTTGAGTCCGAGGATGAGACTATTCCTGCTAGTGTTCATGAGGTAGGTGAGTCTTTTACTGCCCCTTTCCTTCGAGAGGACAGTGATGGTTTATTGCATGGTGTCATGGGGAGGGACATTAACTCTCTTTTTGGAAGGATGGCTTCTCTTTCGAGATGACTGTATGGTCATGAGACGGCGCATGCATTGGTCGAAAAGAAAGGAAAAGCAAAGGACGAGTATTGTGGTAAGCTAATTTTGGATTGGGGTAATGAAGTACGATCTAGTGTGGAAGAAGGAGCGGCTGCAATGGAAAATCTAGTTAGAAAGCTTGGTAATGCTAAAGAAAAAGTTGAGTGTAAGAAATTGAAGAAGGAACTGGAATAAGCAAGGTTTAGCAACACACTTCTTTGTATGCAGAACAAACGAGTCGAGAGAGATCTGTATTAGAGTAGAGTTCGAGCTCATGAGTTCTATCAAGAGATTATTCGTAGAGGATTTATGTTTGAAGAAAGACCTAATGAGGCTATTGATGTTTCGGTTGAAGATGAGAAGAGTCCATCATCTGAGCCGTGAGGATCTCCTCGTAATTCTTAGTAGTTTAGTTTCATAGGTAGTATCTTTATTGTGTAATCACTAAACTGAATCCTCATTTAGTAGACTTGATGCTATTGGTTGTAACACTTTGTATCATTTCATGAAACAATGCAACTATGTATTAACTCTTTTGTGATGAATAATGAATGGCTATCTTTTAATTACTACTTGATGTTATGTTACTGTGATTGTAATTGAATTGTCACTGTATCATGTTATGAGTATATCATGTTATGAATTCTTATCAAGTTGTTTTCTGTGTGATGTGACAGAATCATGCCTCCAAAGTCTACACCTTTGACTCAAGCTGCTGTTCGACGAATGATCAAAGAAAGTGTCGATGCCGCTATTGCTGTTGAGCGGGCAAGACATGTGAATGTTGGAAATGATGTGAGAGGATCTGGACCAGTTAGGGGTCAAGATGCCGCACCTGTTGTTCGTGAGTGCACTTTAGCAGGATTTATAAAGTGCAATCCTACTATTTTTCACGGTATTAAAGGAGCTGTCGAATTACGAAGATGGTTCAAGAAAACCAAGAGTGTTTTTGGAATCAGTGAATGTGTAGAGGGTAAGAAGGTGAAATTTGCTGCTACACTGTAAAGACCTGCTTTGACTTGGTGGAATTCTAAGGTTGCAACCATGGGTTTGGAGACTATGAACCGAATGCCTTGGACCGAAAGAAACAGTTGATGACCGCAGAGTTTTTTACAATAGAAGAAGTTTAAAGAACAGAGCACGAGTTATGGAACCTGAGGGTCAAGGAGTATAACATTGTTCCTTATACTCAGAGGTTCAATGAGTTAGCTTTGATGTGTCTGAGAATGGTTGAACCGGAAAGTGTGAATGTTGATGCTTACATCCGGGGATTGTCTGAGAACATTGAGGTCACTTCTTCTAGACCTACCAACCTGAATGAAGCTGTGCGTATGGCCTATAAGTTGATGGAACAAAAGTCACAAGCCAGGGATGAAAGGATTCTGGAAGGAAAGAAGTAAAAGTGGGAGAACTTTCAAAGTGAGAACAGTAGTGGTAAGAGCAACCACAAGGATAACTCACGCCAATCTTCATAGAATAACCAAAAGCAAGGGAATGCGCGAGCTATGACTACTGCTCCGACTGAGGGAAAGGTGTCTTCTAGATCACTTCCTATGTGTGAATGTTGCTTTACTCACCATATTGGTCCATGTACGATCAAGTGCCACAAGTGTGGAAAGGTTGGGCATAAGTCGAGGTAATGTAAGGAAAAGTGTGTTGCCACGGGTGCTAACGCTCAGCCTGTTTGGACTTTCTATGATTGTGGGGAGCAAGGTCATACGAGGAACGGATGCCCAAAGAATGTCAAGCAAGAGGAAACGGGAGAAGTTCGTGGTCGAGCTTATGCTATTAAGGATGCTGAGTCGTAGGGTCCGAATGTGGTTACTAGTACGTTTCTACTCAATAACTGCTATGCTTCTGTTTTATTCGATTCGGGTTCCGATAGGAGTTTTATGGATAATAGATTTAGTTCCATGCTTAATATCGATTCAGTTAAGGTAAACACTAGTTACGAGGTAGAATTAGCTGATGGAAAGGTAGTTAGTACGAACACTGTTTTGAAAGGTTGCACTCTGAACTTAGTGAACCATCTTTTTGAAATCGATCTTATACCGATTGAGCTTGGTACGTTTGACATCATAATCGGTATGGATTGGCTTGTCAAGCACAATGCCGTTATCGTCTATGGTGAGAAGGTTGTTCATATACCCTATGGAAACAAGACGTTGACAGTCGAAAGTGACAAAGGTATGTCTCGACTAAAGGTCATATCTTGTATTAGAGCCTGCAAGTATATCGAACGAGGTTATCATTTGTTTTTGGCACATGTAACTGAGAAGAAATTGAAGGAGAAACGATTAGAAGACTCGCCTGTAATTCGTGACTTTCCTAAGGTGTTTCCTGACGATTTTTCGGGATTACCACTGCCGAGGCAAGTAGAGTTTCGAATTGATTTAGTACCGAGGGCTACACCTGTTGCACGTGCGCCATATCGTCTAGCACCGTTTGAGATGAGAGAGTTGTCGATACAACTGCAAGAGCTGTTGGGGAAAGGATTTATTCGTCTGAGTTCATCACTGTGAGGAGCACCAGTGTTGTTCGTAAAAAAGAAAGATGGGTCTTTTCAAATGTGTATAAATTACAGCGAGTTGAACAAGCTGACTGTCAAAAATCATTATCCTCTCCCGAGAATAGTCAATTTATTTGATCAACTTCAAGGTTCTAGCGTGTATTCTAAGATCGATGTGCGATCAGGATATCACCAGCTCCGCATTAAGGAAGAGGACATTCCAATTACAACATTCAGAACTCAGTATGGTCACTTTGAGTTCCAAGTAATGCCGTTTGGATTGACTAATGCACCTACTGTGTTTATAGACATGATGAACCGAGTATGCAAGCCATATCTTGATAAGTTCGTCATTGTGTTCATCGACGATATTTTGGTTTATTCCAAGGACGAAGAAGATCATGGAAAACATTTGAAGATTATTTTGGAGCTTCTCAAATAAGAGAGATTGTACGCCAAGTTTTCAAAGTATGATTTTTGGCTAGATTCGGTATAATTCCTTGGTCATGTGATTGATCGTAATGGTGTTCATGTTGATCGTGCCAAGATCGAAGCCATTAAGAATTGGACTGCACCAACGACGCCGATAGAGGTGAGGCAATTTCTTGGATTGGCTAGTTACTATCGGAGGTTTATTAAAGGTTTTTCTTTGATTTCTAAGCCACTGACTAAGTTGACCCAGAAAGATAAGAAATACGAGTGGGTAAAAGAAGAAGAGGAAGCTTTTCAGACACTAAAGCAAAAGTTGTGTAGTGCACCGATCTTAGCATTTCCCAAAGGAATGGAAGATATCGTGGTGTATTGCGATGCGTCACTTAAGGGTTATGGAGTCGTGTTGATGCAAAGGAAAAAGGTTATAGCGTATGCTTCTCGACAATTGAAGGTCCATGAAGAGAATTACACTACTCGCGATTTGGAGTTGGGAGCCGTAGTTTTTGATCATAGGTTACGGAGACATTATTTGTACGGAACAAAGTGTGTGGTTTTCACCGATCACAAGATCCTACAATATATTTTGAATCAGAAAGAGCTTAACTTGAGACAACAGAGATGGATTGAGTTGTTAAGTAATTATGATTGTGAAATTCAGTATCATCCTAGAAAAGCGAATGTTGTGGCTGACGCCTTAAGCCGAAAGGAAAGGAATAGGCCATTATGTGTTCGAGCTTTGATGATGAGTGTTCACAACGATCTAGCAAAGCAAATCCTTGAAGCTCAAAAGGAAGCACTAAAGAAGAAGAATGTGAAAGCATAAAATTTGGGGAGATTGATTAAGCAAATATTCGAGTTTCGCCCCGATGGAACGAGTTGTTTTGGAAATCGTGTTTGGTTGCCACGATTCGGTGGATTGAAGGATTTGATTATGCATGAATCACATAAGTCCAAGTATTCTATCCATTCGGGATCAGACAAGATGTATCAAGATTTGAAACTAATGTATTAGTGGCCGAATATGAAAGCTGATGTTGCTACGTATGTTAGCAAGTGTCTGACTTGTGCGAAGGTTAAAGACTAGCATCAAAAACCATCTGGATTGCTGCAACAACCTGAGATTCCTGTTTGGAAATAGGAAAGGATTACTATGGATTTTGTGAGTGGACTGCCTAGAACGCCGAGTGGGTATGATACGATATGGGTTATTGTCGATCGACTGACCAAATCAGCTCATTTCTTACCAATGAAGAAAATGGATAGCATGGAGAAACTCACATAACTTTACTTGAAGGAAATTGAGTGTAGACATGGTGTTCCTATTTCGATCATTTCAGATCAAAATAGCCATTTTATGTCTAGATTCTGGAAATCGTTTCAGAAGGCGTTAGGGACGAATTTGGATATGAGTACCGCTTACCACACTCAAACGGATAGTCAAAGCGAAAGGACTATACAAACACTTGAAGATATGTTGCATGCCTGTGTGATCGACTTTAGAAGTAGTTGGGATCGCCGTCTGCCATTGGTCGAGTTCTCATACAACAATAGTTACCACGCAAGTATTAAGGTTGCACCATATGAGGCTTTGTACAGACAGAAATGTAGATCACCTGTTTGTTGGAGTGAGGTTGGAGATAGGCAACTCACCGGTCCAAAATTGATTCGTGAAACGACCGAGAAGATCGTTCAAATTAAGAACCGCTTGTTAACTACCCGTAGTCGCCAGAAAAGCTACGCGGATAGAAGAACTAAGCTGTTAGAATTTGAAGTCGGTGATATGGTACTGCTCAAGGTATCGCCGTGGAAGGGCGCTGTGCATTTTGGAAAGCGCGGAAAGTTAAGTCCACGTTACATTGCGTCATTCAAGATTCTAGCTAGAGTCGGTCCAGTAGCTTATACGTTGGAGTTACCTGAAGAATTGAAAGGGATTCATAGTACTTTTCATGTTTTAAATCTTAAGAAATGTTTAGCGGAAGGCAATATTGTCGTTCTGATGGATTAGATTCAACTTGATGGTAAGTTTCATATGATCGAAGAGCGAGTGGAAATTGTCGATCGAGAGGTCAAGCTACTTGAGCAAAGTCGGATACCAATCATCAAAGTTTGTTGGAATTCGCAAAGAGGTCCAGAGTTTACTTGGGAGCGTGGGGATCATATTAAGAATAAGTACCCTCATCTCTTTACGAGTAAGGACGAAGCGAGAAAGAGCGGATAAGTCGAGCTGAGCACCGGGACGACGCTCCCTAAAGGAGAGGAGAATGTAACAACCCGAGTTTTAGGTCAACGTTTATCCCGAGCTATGATATTTATTTTTCTACGTAAATGATTTTAGTCATTTATGCTATATGAGGTTTGGTGAAAATTTCCACTTATTGGGTAATTTCAAGCCGTGATTGAGTTTCTATTTGTTTTTAGCGTCTGTGAAAGTTAGAAAATATATATTGTCGCTCCGAGAGCGTGATTATTTTATTTTTTTATTTTACGACGTTTCCCTGAGTTTTGTAAAAACCGTGTTTGAAGGTCGTGTTTTACGTGATTTAACGTTTTATTAAACGTTTTAAAGAAAAATTAGTGGGATGGAATAAAAATATTTACTAACGTGGTGTGACACGAGTTGTTGGCCGATTTTAAAATAACAAAATAAACGCTTTGTACTACTTTTGAAGGACTAATAAGAAGGAAGGACCAAAGGTGTCAAAGTGTCAAAGTTATTTCCTATAAATATCACACCACACACACACTTATAAACTTTTATCAAAAAAATTCCTTCCTCCCTCCTCCTCTCTTTTTACGACCGACCACCACAACACCACCCATTTCCCGTCAAATCTCTGACATGCAATAAAATCTAATTACATATTATTGATCCTTGTATTAAGGCCTACACATCCCACTAATAAAATCCCACATGCAATGAGTTTTGAAGAAGTTTGATTTTTGGTTTGTTCTTGAAGTTTTCGAGTAAAATGGCTAGATTAGTGTTGTAGTGAAGTGGGTTTGATCAAAAAGTTTGGTTTGTTTCGGTTGGGGTTTCGTCCGATTTCAAACAAGAGGGGGAAACCATAGTTGATTTTTGTTATAGCATTGTGAGTCTCCTAGTTACATTTTTATGTGATTAATTTGTTGATATTGCATATTGTATGGTTATTGCTAGATGTTCAAGAGAGAACAATTATTGAAAGCGTATTTGGTTATTAATCAAAGTTTGATGGTTTTGGTATAATTACATAGGATAGTTAAGCATGTTTTGATAGTTGGTTTATGTCGAAAATGTCATTTTAATGGGTTTCGAGTTGACTAAGTTTGACCAGAAAGTTTGACCGCCTCGTAGCGAGTCAAGAAATTTTTGGAAGTTATATTTGATAATGAAAAGTGATAGTGTTCGCCTTTTGCTACGTTTCGTTAAGTGGGTCATCACGTAACTCTTAATAACGAACGTTTTACGGCTAAGTCAAGTTTGGTCATTTTTGGGGTAAAGGTCAACTACGAAGTTTGACTTTTGAAAGTCAAACTTGCGTAAACTTTTGAATATGGTTTGTAATGAGCAATTTAATTGATGATGAAATATGAAGTTCGGATTATATTATCCTTACTTTCGGCAACTTTCTAAAAATAGAAACTTTGTGGAAAACGTTGTGATGTTGTTAGTGCATCAAAGTGAAATGTTTTGCGTCACACTTGGAGATTGTAGTATAGGATTGTATATACATAATAGTGATATATATAGATGCAAGTATGCATTGTATGAGTTATTTCACTTTTTGTCACGTACAACTATATATGTATTATATAGGTCGCCGTTGAGACGTGAAGTAATTTACGCTTGTTGATTTGATTATTGGAATATTTGCTTAAGGTAAGTTTATAGCCTCGCATTTTAAATCATGTGATTATTTTATAAACCTGCGAGGGGGATACAAGTTTGTTTTATAAAATCGAACACATATGATTTTATGGTATGCTGGACCTGATTATGAGATTGTTTCCGCATAAGTAGCTATTATCGAAGTACCTTATTTCGTGAACCGTTAATTGCCTTGCGAGGTGAACGCTAATGCATTAAATAGATCTATTGGGGTTGACAACCCCATTCGGGGTATGAATCCTTGTGAACACTATGTCAAACGGACTTTTTGTAGTTAGAAGTAGTAGGTATATGACAATAATACCTTGTTCTCGGGCAAATTGGCATATGAAAAGATATATGTTTGTTAACGTTTAGTGTCACGAGCTTAATGCGTGAAAGAAAAGAGATTGTTATACATTGTATTCATTGCAATGTTTTCCCGAGAACTAGTTATGTGTTCAACGATTATTTCTTATGGATTATTTTAAACTCTATGAATTCCACTCAACAATTATGTTGACGTTTTAAACATGTTTTATCCCAGGTAACCAAGGATGAAGGCAACGATGGCATGGAGGTGTCGTGCGTGTTGTGATTTTAGGGAAAGACTACTTATGTGTTCCTGGTCTTTCATAAATATTAACTTAATGTGTTTTTAAAACAATGTCTTTAAATTTGAAACAATTGTCTTTCAAATGTTGTAATGGTTATGGTTGCGATCTTGTGGGGACCTAAACGCACTTTTCTCTAATTAATAATGGATCACATGTTTGTAAAGCATCTCATTTAGGTCGTTTTCTATTGTCTTGGTGTATTTTACTATTTAGTAACACTCAATTCCTATTTCTGCTGTGCAATCCAAAGTTGGGGGTGTTACAACCACTTATTATCTCACTAATTTCCCTCCCCAGTTCGAGACCAAAGATCTTCGAGGCCTTTGCAGCAAACATGGAAATGTTATTGACGTCTATATCGCTCAGAAATTGTCTAAGGTGGGTAAAGGTCTGCCTTTATCAGATTTTTTATGTCGTTTCTTCACGTGCCCTAGAACAATTACTATCATCTACTTGGATTGGAATATATCATATCTATGCGTCACTGACAAGATTTGGAAGAGGTGAATATATAAATAGATCCAACATTGGATCTAAAGCCCCTGAGAAAACAGCGCTACATGATAATAAATATATTCATGGGAAATCTTATGCTTCTGCAGTTATGAGGGAAGACACTAAAAATCTAGCTGGTAATCCCATAAAAAACTCAAACTTTTAGATACCAATCTTATCTAGGATATAAATACAACAACAATTTTGCTGGCTAAAACTAAAAATCCTGTGCAAATTCCCTATCTTAATCGTATGTGGAATGCTGAGGGATTCGAGTCTCTTTCGATACAGTTTATGGGTGGTTCATGGGTTTGGATTGAGTTTCCAAACTCTTAATCATGTATTAATTTTCAAAAAATCTTGCTGTTCGGAACACTTTGAAAGTTATTAAAACTTTTTGAATTCATTTTCTGTTAAGGATCGTGCAATATGGATAGAAATTATTGGTCTCCCTCTTTGTGCTTGGACTCCTGAGGCATTCAAGAAGGTTGCATCATTATTTGGCTCGGTTCTATTTTTTGATCATGATACGAACGAACAGAAAGGGCGTGGTAAGGTTTGTGTTATTTTGCAACAACTAGACTATATCCATGATTGAGTTTCTATCTCAGTCATGGATAATGATTATCTGGTTTAGGTGAGAGAACTCTCAAATTGGTGCCCTACTATTTTAAAATTTGTTGAAGATTCGTCTCTTGAGGAATCTATAAATAGGTTTTGATTCGGATAAAAATGAAGTAGCTTCATTTAACCATAATGATATAGGTGAGGATCTTGAAATGGGGGAATTTGTCAAAGAATCCTTTCATGAATTTGTAAAGGAGATTAACAGGAAATTTACAGAGAACCAAACTAAAAATCCAATCATTAATGACAACATCGATAACTTTGCTGAGAAAGACAAACTAGATTGTGTTTCTCCAATTGTTGATGTGGATGATATTCATAGTGTAGGAGGAGAAAATAACATAGCTAATTTCATTGAGAAACCCAATGTAGTTTCCGATTCGTCTTCTAAACCGCTAGGTTTTAATGGGATAACTTTTCAATCTCCCAACTTATCTAATGCAGAACCGGCTCTCTCATCATTCTCTGCAAAGAATGACGTGCACCGCACTACATCTCTTAAAAATTCACAAACTTCAGAAGGATCTTTTCTTAATACGTTAGATAAATATATTACTTTTGGCAATGCGTTGGGCTACGATATGAAAGGTTGTAGAAAGGATTTTTAGAAAATTATTATTAGTATGGGTGGCCTTAAGACTATTTAATGAATATTAGGTCTCTTTATATTGGTGGAGGGGTGAAATCAAATCATACACAAAATTTGGTATAGAGAATTTGTATGGAGAATGGTGTTTCTATTTTGTGTATTCAAGAAACGAAATTAACCCCGCTAGATCTTTTTGTTATCAAAGCTTTATAGGGAAACTTTCAATTTGATGTTGCTTGCTCTAGTGCCCGAGGTAAATCAGGAGGTATTCTAATAATCTGGGATCCGGCTAATTTTCATCGTACTAAAATTTTATCTTTGGAGAACGTTCTTATAGTTGAAGGGAAATTGACGGTGAGTAATAATACGTGTTTCCTCATGAATGCTTATGCCCTGCAATTAAGAAGTTAGAATAAACCACTTTTGAGTTTTATTCATTCATTTATGCAAAATAATGTAGGTAAATTCATTATTTTGGGGGATTTTAACGCAGTTCGATAAGATCACGAGAGGAAAGGTGTGACTTTTTGCTCTTATATTGCAAATGATTTCAACAAATTCATCACTGATTCAGATCTTTTTTATATTCCTTTTGGTGGTCGCGCTTTCAACCAAATGAATAAGAATTGTTCTCAAATGTCAAAACTTAATCGATTTTTGGTTACTAACGGAATCCTTGATCTCTTCCCTAACATTCATGGTCGTATTCTATCTAGTATTTAGTCTGGTTTGGTTAAAAATGAAGCTTTTAATTATGGCCAAATTCCGTTCAAGCTTTTTTCTTCTTGGTTCCTTTCTGATGGATATGAAGGAGTTGTTCGGCAATCTTTATTTGAGATGGAATGTTCCAATGAAGTTACCTCCTTTATTTCTTTTAACAATAAACTAAAGCATGTTAAGAGTAAGATCAAGCATTGGAATAAATATATGACTTAAACAAGAAATGGTGATCGGTAAATTTTTTTATAGAATCTTGAAGATATCAATAAGGAGCTTGATAATGGAAATGATCCCTTCAACTTGCTCCTTTGAGAATGAATATCCTTAAAGATCTTTCTTCCATTGACACTCTTGAGAATATGAATTTAGCACAAAAAAACAGAAAGCTATGGTGCATACATGGTGATGAAAACTCTAAAATTTTAACGCAAACAAAAGAAATTAACGGTATCATGTATCACTTCTAACGGCTTATGGGTGACTAATCCATCTCAGGTAAAATCCATCTACCTAGAAGTTTTGCAAGATAAATTCAAACCTATAGAATGCGCGAGTATTTCACAGCCGAGCAATCATTTGTAGCAATTGTCTTCGAATCAGGTTGGCTATCTCAGCTCACATTTCTCTGAGGCAGAAATGAAAGATGCTATTTGGTCATGTAGTAACGAGAAATCCCCAGGTCCTGATGGGTTCTCTTTACATTTTATCACACATTTCTGTGAGTTGATCAAGGTGGATATTTTTTCTTTTTTTCATGAATGCTTTAATACTAGTCACATTTCGAGGGGCTGTAATTCATCTTTTATTACTCTTATTACAAAGAAAGAAAATCCCATGCATTTTAAGGATTATCGTCGTACTTGCCTTATAGGAATTGAGTATAAAGTGTTGGCCAAAATCCTTTCAAATTGTTTGGCTTCGGTGATCGATAGTGTGATAAGGACTGAATGATTGATATTCATTAAAGGTCATCAAATTCTCGATGGTCCTTTAATGATTAAAGAGATAGTTGAATGGTGTAAACGACGAAAGAAAAAGGTTATGCTTTTCAAGATTGACTTCTAAAAAGCTTTTGATATGATTAGCTGGGACTACATTTTTTCAATGCTTAATCATCTTGGCTTCAGATCTAAATGGATTCAATGGATCAATGCTTGTCTATCATCCTCATTTGCTTTGATTTTAATCAATGAAAGCCCAACTACATAATTCAAAACTGGTTGTGGTCTTCGTCAAGAAGATCCCCTTTCTCCTTTCTTGTTTATTATTGGAATGGAAGGGCTTCATGTAGCAATATAAGATGCAATCGACTCAAATCTCTTCACTGGTCTTGATGTGGGAAATAATGATTGGTTTATTTCCATTTCTCTTTTTTTATATGTTGATGATGCGCTTTTTGTAGGTGAGTGGAGTGAAACCAATATAAACAACCTAATCACTTTATTAGGATGTTTCTATGCAGTTTTGAGATTAAAAAATAAACATTAAAAAATAAAACTTATTTGGGATTGGAATACCCCCGACGAGCTCACAAGAATGGAAAGAATTACTGGTTGTAATTCTTCTTCTTTGCCTTTCAAGTTCCTGGGTCTTCGTTTTGGTCTCAATATGCATCATTTAGCTAACTGGTCTCCTATCATTGGTAAAGTTAGGAAACAATTATCTACTTGGAAAGCTAATTTGTTGTCCATAGGAGGGCCTTTAACTTTGATCAAATCGGAATTGGGATCTCTTGGGATATGATGTGTTTCAAAAGCTTTAAATTTATAATACTAGAATTACCGGTTAATAGATGAAAACACACGGGTAAAATTATAACCCACGTATGTAGTATAATCTTTTTAGGTAAGACCAGGTCGTTCCACGGGATTGGGTATTCTAAGAAAAAGATCGATAATTTTACGAAAAGGGGATTATCTTATAGACTGTCACGATCTAAAGATAATGGTTTGATTCAATGATATAAGGACATGTTTGGTTAAGGAACATGAAACATTATGGATAAACTTGAGTAGATAAATGATTCACGAATGTAATTATAATCGATTTAAGAATGTTTAGTTACTCAGAAAGATTATCTATTGTTCATAATGAAAAACCCTTTTGGCCTTTATCTTTTATTATGAAAATGCTTTAAGTGTGATTCGTGTTTGATAAAGAGTACTATAAACTTGCTAAACCAAGTTTGTTAGACATGTGGTTCAACGTTAAACCCTTTTGTACTTAGGTTAATGTTCATTTACTTAGCCAATCCTCACAAGGCTAAGGTCTAGTTGTCACAGACAAACAACATGGAAATCAATCACTTAACCGGAGTCTTTCGACCTATATCTAAGATAAGTGGTGATAAAACGAAGATTAAAGAGTCCAAGTTCAAAAGCATCAAGCTTATATTATTCATATCAAAAGTTCATTCAAAAAGTCAAGTTTGATCCGTAATAATCATATAGCTCCTAACCAAACATGTTAATCTACTCAACAATCATAATAACAACACATATAACCATCATGATAAATGCAACATTCGTATTATCAAAGGATAGAAACATGTATTTACCAAATTCCAAGAGTAAAGGTTCCAAATCTTACAACTCCTTGCAAGAATAAAGTAACACTTGACTATAGTAACACTAGCAACTCCAACTTTCTAAGATTCAGCTATGCTTCACTTCCTTCTCTACCTGAAAAGTGATGGTTAACCTTCAAAAACCTCTTTAGAACTACTAAGATCACTAGGAATTGAGAATTGATGATTGAGAGATGAAAAATGGGATGACATGTTCTCAAAACTCGTGTCCTATTTATAGGTTGAAGGTAGTAGCAGGTATAATGATTAGGTAACTCAAGAGTTGCATAATATTTATGCACTTGATGATATTTCTGTAACTGATGCTAAAAGTGCGTCGCACTTGAGAAAAAGTGCTTCGCACTTGGTGTGTAATTGAATGACATTTATTTCATCTTGAAGTACACCGCACAAAATAAGTTGTGCGCCGCACTTTTACCTCGTTCATTATCTCCTCCTTGGATTTTCTTCTAGATTCTTCTTGTAACGACCGTTAGAGCATTTAACTGGATTTCTTTGCATTGTTAGTCCTTTTCGTCACTTTTGGTCATGAAATGAATATTACACAACAAACAAGCAAATTGTGTAATATTTCATGTGTTAACGTATATATTTAGTGTATTTTCTAGGGATATTTTATGTATATTTGGAGCGTTATCACTATTCTGTAGTTACGGCCGTGTATGTGTGCTTCAGCTGCCTTGTTGGTGTGGAACTATCGATGAAAGATTGTTAGAATGATCAACCCTTAGCCTTATAATAAAAACCTAATTTACCTTTTGACTTGTTTCTCCTTAGTTGTAGTGGTGGAAATGTGTATCCTTGCCAAGCATATGATGTGAAACTAATCACGACCGAGCAAATGAGAATACCAATTAAATGTTACACCCTAGATTAGTTAAGTGATCTGAGTGTTTTTCATTTCCATATTTCGTAAGGAGCTTGGTCTTGTACATGTGATTAAAATGAAAAGAGTGCTTAAACGGAAAAATCCTTAACCTCGGTTAGGATACATTTTCAATATAATCTAGAGTCTACATGAGGACAAGTAGAATTCAAGTGGGGGGATATTTGATGACATCAAATAACATTACATTTATACCATCATTTATCCCGAATAAGTTACCTACTTTTATATAATTATTACAATAATTTGTACTAAATCGCTTCAAAGTGTTATTTGCAGTAATTAAGGAGTGATTTGTAAAGACATGCTAAAAGGCGCATATTTTGGAGCCAAAACGAAGATATTTGAAGATTGCATATTTGTAACCAATACGCCGTATCCACAAAAACAGATACGGCGTATCAGCGCCAAGTCTTCACAAGAAAACGCGTACAACCAATTCCCAATACGGCGTATCCACGTATACCCATACGTCGTATCTAGCTGGATAGACATTCAAAGATACGGAGATATTTATATTTTGGGAATGAATATTTTATTGATTATAAACTTTGCGCGCACTCCAAGGGAAACACCTCAATACGTCGTATTGGCCTAGCTCAATACGGCGTATCAAGACTTTTTCAGACACTATAAATAGAAGAATCAAAAATGAGTTTTCAGTGCAAAAATTCTATTCTTCATACCATACACATAAAAGATGATTTTCTGAAGAAAAAAAGAGCAACAAAGGTCAAGCATCGATTCCGATTTCATAGAAGACACAGTGTAATTCCT
>BQNB010126106.1:1246-19654 GCA_026074375.1 Tanacetum coccineum
ACTGTTATATAGAAAAAGTAATAACAATTTAACATTTCAATTAGTACTCGAAGGCCTAATAGCTAAACTAGCCCAATAACTAAACTTGATCAAAAAAAACTAAGCAGAAACCAAACGAGGCCCAACAAAGCATCGTGGACCAACAATTCAATTTCCACACACGGTTCAAGAAAAAATCAAATGAAAGTTTAAAATTAATTCATACGCAAGACGAACTTATAAAAAACTGAAAATAGCAACAGCAAAATTTAGATTAGCTAGCATGAAAAAAATCAAAACAGAAATAAGCTATGATGAATAACTAAAAGCAACAAGCATGAGTTTCTTACAAATCATAAACGAGACTTGAACCTCTTAAATTAGCACTAATCACTAAAAGAAATCGAGATGAAAATCTTACAAGAACTTAATAAGCAAACCAGATTGAGCAAATAGCATAACGAGGTTAGCAACTAATAAAAGAACGACTAGATACGTTCCTTTAACCACAAACCTTAATTATGAACACGAGATCTACAAAATAAATGACTAAACAAGCAAGTTACCTAACTAGATAAGCTCAAACTAATCAATAAGCCACATACAAAAAAAAGCAACAAGGATTGTGAATAAGCAATCAACACATAAATCATCACGAATGCCAAATCGAATAAGCATTTAAGCTAACAAAAGTTCAATTTAGAAATATAAGCTCACGTAAAACCAAATAAACTAATTAGAAATTTATTTTATCAGAAAATATGAGCTCATAAAAAAACACAAAAACGAATTAAGCACGTTAATAAGCTAGATCGAACTTATTTGAGCTTATTATTTCGAAAAGTGTTTAAAGACTTTTGATAACGAATCGAATTAGCTTTAAGAGCTTATAGGAGTCATTATTTAAACTATTAAGAACTTTTGATTACAATAGGCTGCATTAATAAGCACAAAGAAACAGCTTATTAGATAAGTTTCACGAAAAGGAAATGAAAACGAGAGATTAAGCAAACGAGAGATTAAGCAAACAAAAGAAACAAATTGAGATCTTTAATCAACTTTAAACAATATTCATTACATCATTTTATAAAGCTTGAGACAAGAGATGAGTACAATAAGCAGAAAAATTAAAATAAGCTATTACAAAAAAGAAATAAGCTAAAAATACCTAAACTAAACTAAGAAAAAATAAAAAAACTGCTCTTAAAATGAGGGGAGGCGAGTTGAGTTTTATAGGGGTGAAGGGGTAAAAATGTAACTTTGTCCCAATCGTTTGAGCCAATGATTTGCTTCGATTTCACTGCCTCGGATCGTCAGGTGTGCAGAAATATATATCCACCGATGAGTTCGCGACAAGTGGACATTCCCACTACTTTCATAGTAAGCAATTATTTCCGTCCGTTGATCATGTACGCAATGAGCTAGAATGAATTGCACAATTTACTTGGCCACGTGGTCGAATTCTAGTGTCTCAAAATTGTGTGGCATGGCATAGTGATAACTTTAATTTAATTCTTGTTTCACGTGATTCTGTTGTTTTTTTCCCCCCCCCCCCCCCCCCCCCCCCCTTTTTTTTTTTTTTCCCCCCCCACCCCCCCCCCCCCCCCCCCCTCATCTATTTGTCTGTTTTTCAATTTAGCATTTTATGCGGAATATGGGTTAAGTTATTAGAGGGATGGCTCGGCCCATTATGTGGGTTACGGGCTGGCCCATTAAGATCTGGAGGTGCCGTTGAACTCGTTTTTTCGCGCTTTTTTCACTCCCGTGCTCGGTTTTGTCTTGCTTTTGTCTTTATTTTGTCTTTATTTTGTCCTTTATTTGATATCCGGTACATGCACATACATAAACACCAAAACAACATATATTTGCAATTTTTATTATGTTTTTGGTCTTTTGGGGTCGTTTTACAAGGTAAAAAGTATGTATAAAATAGCGAATACCAAATTCCCCCAATACTATGGGTTTGAGTGTCATCACGCAATTGTAATAAAATAATTTTCAACTTACAACTTATTCATGCGTGACATAATGTAATGCTTTCATTATTCATTGATAACTTTTAGGATCACGGAACAAAAAGCACAAAAAGTGTCCAAATGGATAAATTCATCGTCCCCGACTTTCACCACTCCAAGCCAAGCTTAAAAACAAGATCATTGCAAAATACAAGTTATGATGCTAATACTACTCATAAAAGCTAATTGTGTACTTACTTTTCCTCCCTTATTCCTAATTTTGTATCTCAAGATTTTATTTAAGTCATATACCCGAAGGCTCTTTAAGACTTTATTTCGATACTTATTAATTCCAAAAATAAAGCGTAACGGTTAAAAACGCAATAATTAGCTCCTAGCCCTTTTCAAAAGATACCAATATCATCAAGATTAAGTCCACATCGAGGCGACCAAAATTTGGCTTTTATTAGGTTACTTAAGCAAGGCACCATTCATGTCATATACCCTAAGGCTCTTTAAGACATAAATGGACCAATCTTATTTGCACCATATACCCTAAGGCTCTTTAAGGTACAAACAAGACAAAAATTAAGCAACAATATCCATTCCATATACCCTAAGGCTCTTTAAGGAATGAATAAGGCTATAATTTCACTTATTAATTTTACTTACCCCATATACCCTAAGGCTCTTTAAGGGATAAGCAAAATATTTATTAATGTGATACATATAGTATGCCAAATTAAGTATTCCTGATGTGTACTCATCTTAATCACAAAGGAACTAAAGAAAACTTCTATTAACTAATTATTAACCAAAAAACCGCACAACTCTATTTATTAAACAATTATATATAAAGGTGAAACAAGCTAATGGGAGAAAAAGCCACAATTAACAACTTAGAGCCTAAGAAATCCAATCTATTTATGTTTGCATCAAAACTAATACTCTACTCTATCATCTCTTGTTCTTTACAATTTAAAATTTCTAATAAAGAAATTAGTGAACACTTAGCCTAATGAATTAAGATCGGCACTTTAACAAGTCACATAGACTGGCAACAATCTTAATTATAATAAATCGATCTTCGCATATTTAAAATCAATTATGGAAACTTGCAAAGTCTTGACTTTTTAAAGCTAGACTTGCGTTTTATAGCTCCTAGTAAAAAAATTAGCAAAGACAATCTAATAAAAGTTAAGGAGAAAACTAAGATAAAAAACCGATCGGGTCAAAATTTTTACTTTTTGTTCACACCAACGGAAAACCTACATTCGTGTCAACTATTTTCTTATTTTTTCAACAAATTTTTTTTAAACTAAAAACACAATAAAAAAAATTAAATTTTGGTCAAAACGGGGTTGCAAGGGACACAGCAAGGCACAAGTAAGATCACATTTCGATAGAAATCCTCCCACACTTAGAATGGAACATTGGCCTCAATGTTCAAAAATGTCGGGTTTTACCCCCACACTTAGGAATGAAAAAGGCAAATGCAAAAAATTTCAAGTGTGAAAGGGGAAACACAATAATATACATGATCAAGATTAAGGATTCCATAATAAGCAGAAGATCGAAAACCGGATGATTGGAGGATTGAAAACAAGCACGGGTCTTCATGATCTTGACGAATCCTACAAAAACAAAACCACATACCATAGAAAGAAACACGCTAATATAAAAAGGCGCACGAAAATAGGGTAGAAACATAGCACACCTCCACACTTGGGCTCTAAAATACACACTCACTTATAATCAAAAAAATCAAAGTAGAAAAGACACAGGCAGCCTCCCCGAGAAGCGCTTGTTTTTTGTGCGAGTCTCTATTTGGACTCTCCACCAAATTCCTTTTGTCATTGGGGAAAGCAAGTGGAAATAAAATCTCCATTCGAGTTTATTTGTCTATCCATTAAAGTGGTTTGGATAAACATTGAATTTCATGAAAGTTCCACTCCGATGAGATACACTTGGCATAAAAGAATAATAAACGGAGATACCGGGGTCAAAAATGGTATCTTCATTCCCACAGGAGAGAAGATATGGAGGAGCAACTGGATACGTGAGAAAAGAAAGAAAGATCCATACAATATAAGCGAAGAGAGGTTCACTTAAAAGTATGAAATCCAGATCCAGGTCAAGGGTGGGATGGGTGGGCAAAACATTAGGCACATGAACTCTTGGTTCCTTGTTTGGCTGAATTATCCCCCACCACATCCATAGTGAAATTGCCCAGCTCGGGCTCATTCTTAAAGTAGAAACAATCATACTCCGGTGGAGATATGATGTGAGCGAGTTCACCGGCGAACTCCTTATGATAAAAGTCACTCCTATCGGCAGGAGGAAACGAATCGATCAAAAGATCAAAGATGAACGAATCATATTGAGAAAAATCAGCATGAGTAGTGGTACTGCCACTACTATTCTCTCTTAAATCAAAGCAGAAAGTTTCAGATTCAGGTAAAGAATTATCAAAGGTGTTAGTCTCCTCCAAGAAAGAGTTAGGAAAGGTGGAGGGAGACTTGATTACAAAATCGGAAGATGGAACGGGATTATCTTTTAATGCTTCGATGTTAGCAATAAGAAGATTGACATTCAACAATTTTTCACGAAGGATATCGTCTTTGATTGTTAGAAGAATATCAGTATCAACCCCTCCAACTTCCGGGATAACACTCTCCACCACCTCTAAGCTGACGATCTCAGCATCGGGAGGTGATGCATCGACATAATCGATATCCTCACCGTAGGGATAATCGTCATCACTCGAAGTAGAATCATTGTTAGAATCGACGATAGTTTCAGAGTGTTCTTTGAAAGCTTCAAGAGGGGTAGGGTTATCACAGAGAGGCACATCACAACCACCGTCAGAATTACCCTTGGACTCACTTGGGATTTGGAAAAGGTTCTCGATACTAGACTTTATTACTTCGTCCAATTCCGTTGTTAGAATAGTGTCAAGATGCTCATCCTCCATTATGAGAGAGTCAACGGGCTCCTTGGTTGATAAAACGGGTGTGATTGCAATGGTATAGTCTTCGTCATCATCATAGCAAATGGGAATCTTCCAATATCGATCTTTAGCCGCTTGCTCTTCTGCAATTCGCTTTTCTTTTTCCTTATTTTGCATAATTTGACCAACCATATCACATATGGATGTCATTTGCTCCATAAGCTTGTTTTGAGTATTGAAGATTGTATGATTGATGGTATATTGTAGGGGTTGAGTTTGGTCAAAACCGGAATAATTAGAATTATAACACATATTACGTTCGTAATAATTCATCGGTTGACATTGAAAAGTCTCGTGAGGACCCCCACAATCTTCACAACAAGGATATTGTTGTGGAAAACTCGGTGAAGTTTGTGGAAAATAATCAAAGTTTTGATTGAAACACGGGTCCTGATTGTAGACAAACGAGACTTGAGGTGGACAATCGTAACCGTTTAAATAAAAAAAAAAAAAAATAAAATTTGTTTTGGAATGAGATTCGTTCCCACATAACTCACAAGAGTATGGTACGTATTGGGGTTGTAGAGGGTGGTTTGCAAAACTTGGAGAATCGTTAGAAGAGTACGGAGTTGAAGAATTAATTGGTGTTTCATTTCCAGTAGTACAATAAAAACAAACTCCATCATATTCATTACAACCACATTGTTGGCACGTACCCAAAAGACATTGTTGTTGCAAACTTTGCAAATTTTGTAGGATCTCATTAAGGTTTTGATTGTAGCATGGTTCCGGATTAGAGATAATCGGAATTTGCGGTGGACAATTGTAACCATAATGAGCACCTTTCCCACAAGACTTACAAGTACATCGTTGACAAAAGATATCATTTAACGAATCACCACACTCGTAACAACAATGATGGTCAATGTGTGGAGGACTTCGTGAAGAATTTTGACCGGGGCCTTGATTGAAGACGAATGGCTCTTGAGGTGCACTAACAACGTTAGTGTTGTGATTGGATGACTCAGAAGTGTTTAGAATTTCGTTTTCATCATGAATTGTATACCAACCTTCATTCAAACACTTTCGCACAAAAGCACAAGATCGACAATATAGACCATCAACCGGATCTCCACAAGTTGCACAATTCTGAGGGGGTCGTTGAGACGAATCGAGTACGGGAACATGGATCTTGTCTTCAAGACTCCCTTTTGAACAACCACAGTTTCTAGTATACAAAGCTCCACAAGACGAGCATTCTTTAATCGAGAAGAGGGGGTTCAAACGATAATCGAATGACGCCATAAGAATTAAACAATTTAGAGGTTTAAGAAAAGAATTAAATTGATAAGAAGAAAAAGAAGATTATTTTTGGTTTTTTGAGTTTTTTAAACAACATATTTTATTAAACGATAAAACGAGATCGAATAACTTAAACCTAATAATCAACAAGCTTCACGGTAGCTCTCTAAAAATTTTACTTTTTTAGAGGTGAGCCGTATATCGCAAGTGACACAAAAGGCAAGTTTTAATTTTTTATTCGAGTTGGGAACTTATTATGGATAATACCTCAATTGAAGGTATTATTTGTTAGTGTTCTTTTACCAACTTGTGATTTTTTATTTCTTTTTATTGACAATGTTTTTATTTTTTTATTTTTTTGGTTTTTCTTTTTTTTATTTCTTTTTTTTTGTTTTATATTATAATTATACTAATAAAAGAAAATAAAAATTATATTTTTTTAGTATTTATATATTTTTATAACAAGAAAAATAACTTCACAAGGAAGGTTCTTCAAAAAGCTAATCTTTGAACGAAACACGATAATCGTAACACACTTCCCCGGCAGCGCCGCCAAAAATTGATCCGCCCCTTCGTAAGATATATATAATATATAAATACGTAATAATAAGGAAGATATCAATTATAGTATAGATAGTATTTTCCGTCGGGTTCTAGAAACAAACTTTTAACCAAAGTTGTCTTTAAAACCTCCCGGGTCGTTTTTCCTCGGCGAAGCGTGAATTGAAAATCGGTTAAGTCCGTGATCGCGCGTTTTGAATGGTTTAAAATGATTTTGATTTGGGTTCCTAAATCCTACTTGACAAATTGATAAAGTAAATAAAAGTATAAAAAACGCGCAAAGCAATAGAAACAATTAAACATGTAAGGCATTAAACAAAAACGAGTATTTAAAACGAGACAAATAAGCAAGCATAATAAATTCAATTTTAAAATTGCAAACTTCTAAAAATAAATCCTACATTAAAAGAAATTATATTATTTTTTTTATTTAATTTTTTTAATATATATATATATTTTTTAATTTTTAAAAACTTTAATCTAAATAAATGTCGCAAATTAATAATCTCTAATCATATTTTAAATCCGCACTAATTTCTAAACACTAAATGAGCAAATAAATCAACTAACTAAATATGTCAAACGTTATAACATCAAAAGATAAAAATAAGTCTACACTAAGCATGGCAAAAATCAAATAGGCAAACATATTATAAAACGATAAAATAAATCTACTCTAATTAAGTCTAGAAACGAATCCAAACTACTAGCCCATAATCATAAACTTAGCCTAATCACAATTGATGAAACCTACGAGCCCAAACTAAAATAACTAATCAAACTATAAGCTAAAAAATTCAAACATGGCCCAACAACTTATCAAACTAATGTAAGCCCAAGGAAATTTTTACCAACCGAACAAAAGAAAACCCATGTTTTATTAATCCAAGTGCAGGCATGATTACTAGCAATTCTAGACGATTTTCAAGCAAAACACGATACAACCGAACTAGCTTGAGTACTATAACAACAGCTAAATTTATGATGTAGCTTATTCTATTAGTAACTAAGAAGCAAAAATAACGCTATCAAGTAATCTAAGCAGACTTAGTTCTAGGCATCCAAATAAACACTAAAAGTAAGCAAAAAATGAATTCTATAACTACTACTAATCAAATCGAGAGATCACTTAGAAAGCTTATTTAGCGACTAAATGAGAAGAACTAAATTTGAAGATAAACAGTTGCTTATTTTCAAAACATGATATAAGCGCTTTATATAAATGCAATATCGTATAAGAAACTTATCCAATGAAGCGAAAATAAGCTCTAGGAGAGAACTAGGTTCGAAAATAAGCTAAGTCCACTAAGCTTATTAATAGGCTTAACCGGTTGTGATTTAATAAAATAAGTACACCAAAACCCATTAAACTAGGAACATAGGTCTTATTGATTTTACCAATTATTTGGAAACCTAGCTCAGTCAATTAAGCCAAGAAAATAGCCCTATGATAAGATCGATACTTGAAAATGAAGAGGAAAAGAAATTAAGCCGAAATATTAAGCACTTTTTAAACACAAACTTCATTAAGCTAGAACAAATCTCATTACAATAATCTTAAAATAAGCTGGAACAAATAAGCTAAAAATAAACACTAATCTGGAAATTTGAAATAAGCTAATACAAAAATAATAATAAAAACAATAACAATAAAAAGATGAAAAAAAAAAAATCTAACTAACTAACTCCCTCTATGAGGGGAGCGAGTTGTTCTTTTATAGCCAAGAGGGGTGATTTTTTAACTTGTATCCAATGATTAGATAATAATTTGACCAATCATTGGCCTGTACTCGTGCTCCCACGGATCACCAACTTTGTAGAATGGATCCAACCGCTAAGCTAGAGCCACGTGGCCTTTTTGTATGCTTCATTTCAACACAAGACTTGTGTCCGTTTGATCATAGCAGCTTCAATTGAAATGAATTGAGATAAGAATTTCTTTGCCTCGCCATGTGTCAACGTCTTATTCGCCCTCAAATTCTATAGTGCTTGGTCACGTGGCTTCTTGTAATTTATTAAATGGCACGTGAGGTTGTTTCATTACAACTCACAATTTATACATTTTGATCTTTTACTCCAACATACAAGTTATAGAATGGGCCGAGTAATGGGCTATTGGTGGACTTAAGGCTTTTTCTTGTGGGCTTAGTTACAAATGGGTTGGCCCGACCCATTTAAATGGGTTACGGGTTGACCCAATAAAATCCGAAGGCACCACTGGACTTGTTTTCTCATGCTCTTTCCGATCCCATGCTCGGGGAATTTTCACGACTTCATCTCGATTTTGAGTAATATACTTTTGACAAATTAGGCCAGATAAATTCCGTTTTGCTTCGTTCTTCATCTTTTACCTGCAAGACATAAAAATACAAAAAACAAAATATTTGGAATATAATTAACGCATTTTTTTAGTATTTTTTGTCATTAATAGTGTTTTCCGGCTTACCAAAAGATGTGAATTTTAGCGTCTCATCAGGTATATATGCACATCTGTCTTTGCTTATTTTGGCTTTCTCTTTGGCTTTATTTATTCTTTAAGTTAGCATAGCAGTTTGGCTTAGGATCTTAGTTAAAATAAATAGTATTCTGCCCTCATTTTGCTTAATTTTCTGCTTATTTTAAGTTTTTATAAAAAAGTATCTTTTTTAAATTAGCTTATTTTTACCTGTTTTATAAGTTTAAAAAAAAGAAGAAAAAAAAAGTTTTTATAAAAAGAGAGAGGCCAAGGGTCGAACCCTGGACCTCCCCCTTTGCACACACGACACACCACAAACACACACTAACCACTTTGCTACAATAGCTCATCCGTCCACTTCTTGCACAATTAATTATTTATTGTCACTTTTTCTTTTTAGCTTTATAAGTTGTTTTCTGTTATTTTCGGTTATTTATAAGGCCCCTTTTCCTAGCTCTTTATTTTTCCTGAATCCACTACACTTTAAACTACTTTTCTGTATTTTTTAGGATTTTTCCCATTTTGTTTACTATTTTTATCATTTATTTTCTTTAAAACTGTTTTTTAATTAATAAAAATTAAATAAAAATCAAAAAAATATAATTCTTTTTTAGAAAATTTTCTTTTATCATATTGCACTTAGGAAAAATAGAAAAACTTTCGTAGGGTCCTTTTTGCAAACTTTCGTTTTTTAAAGAACGGGATTCGTTCCCGGTTCTCGTTTTCTTCATTTTTCAACCTTTTAAGCCCCCGTTTTAGAATTTTCTTTTATTTTCTTTTAATTTAGTTATTCTAAATTAGAAAAACCAAAAAAAATCACTTTAGGGGTTAATTTTTGATAATTTAGTTTTCTTTAACTCGCGTTTTTACTTTCCCGTCTAAGTTTTAGGTTTAAATCATTCTAGCTTTCGTTCTTAGGTTTTCCTTAATTGTTTTTGCATTTTAATTATAAAAACCAAGTCCAAATCTTTTTTTTATTCATACATCAAATATCAAACCGACTTTCGACTTTCCAATTCACTCCTCGTTGGGACTACGACCCGGGAACATCATATACTACTTCCAGTTACATTGATTCTGTGGATTTTGATCCTTATTATATATTTATAAGTATATTATATATATTTATTTATATATTTTAAAGGGTTGATTAATCGTCGAATCACTCGATACGCCGTATCCAGAAAGGTTGATACGGAGTATTGGGCTGGATTCCTTGGAGTGCGCGCTGCGTTCGTAATAAATCTTTGATATCATTCTTAATTTACTTGATTTACTATATCTTCGAATAGTTATCTTCATGGATACGTGTAGGATCCCGTTAACACTTCACTTCATACAATCAATCACGAAATTGGAACTAGAAAGGAGAAAGAAAGAGTTGTTCTAGAGAGAGAAACTAGAGAGAGAAAAGGAAAAGATATTTTTAGATATTTTGAACAACTTACTCTTTTCTAAATAGAAAAGAGTTTATATACCCCATCGCGTTAAATGACGCGCGGGATATTTAACTAGGACCCGGGCTTGGGTTTTGCTTGGGATTAAACCCGAAACATATACAATATTAGATTAACTATCGAGCCCGATTCCCGATACTTTCCTATTACAACATTAACTAATTAAAGATCGAAGCTCCATCGTAGAGTGACCGAACTTCCTTGTTCGACTCAATAAATTGAGGCTAACAATCTCCCCCGAAGTGAGGTCTTGAACACGGGAACGAGCTTCCTTTATTGACTCAATAAAATTGAGGCTAACAATCTCCCCCGAAGTGAGTTCATTGATGACACTCCTTCATGAGATCAGTGAGATTGCTTTTGTCGTTTAAGCTCGAGTGTTCTTGGTCTTTGTCTTCATTGTTTGTTGTAAGCTTGTTCCTTCATGCTTTGTGATCTTGACTTTGAGCCTTTGTCATTGTCTTTATCGTCTATGCCATCTTGCGATCTTTTGTTTTTGACCAACATGCTCATACTTTTGCATTATCTTGAAAGCTTCAAATCAGAGTTTGCGGAAGTCTTTGTCTTTAAATCTTGAGCTTTCTAGATAGTATGTCTTTGTAGATTGAGCATTTGAATGGGATTGAGGTTGCCGTTACCACCGTTTGACCTGCAGGTTTACGTTAGTGATAAACGAGAAAATTGATTTGAAAATCAATCGACGTGTCACTCGTTAAAGAGTTTTTGTAACACATCGAGAGTGTCATGTTTTTATCAAAATTCATCAACCGTCAATTCATTTACTGGACCAAATCGATATCCAGTTGTCACAAGTTTGATTCATATAGAAACTCGCAAGTCATCCTACCAAGAGCTTTGTTTGATGTCTGACTCAAGCAGGATTTCCATTTGATTGTGAAGACTTATAATATCAATCAGATGTTCTGGCAAAATATCACAATGCATATTGCGCAGGATCTTGATAACAGATGATGAACCTTGATATGTTCAACAAGTGTTTGAAATGGGAACGTGTCCTAATGAGATTTAGATTGATTCTCTGGCTCTAGACTCGGAATTAGTGCTTTTGGTTTTAGTACTCGCGAAGGCTGGGAGCATTTGCCACCTATTCAATATCAAATGATCTCGGAATGAGATGTCAATAGATAATTGGTGTTGTACTCTGTGACTATGAGACAAGTTTCTTTTAAGGAGAAACTCGAAATGGCTTAGGGAAGGGTTGTGCATGCATCATGGCGTCCATGATGTCCTTTTCAATGTCAGCAATCAACTTGTGATTCTGACAGCATATGTATTGACCCGGTTTCTGCCTTAAGTTGTGTGGAGGGCTTCTTTCTTTAGACCCTTTATCCATACATTTCTTTTTCATTCTTCAACGCCTTCAATGCTTACCAAGATGTCATTACTAACACCTTGTTGTGATTGTTCCAGTGTTAACTCAATCTTAGTCGGCATTATTCCCATATTCATTCATCTCCAATCATACCTAAGGACTGCTATTTCTAACTTTGGATTATCCTTGGGTAGATCCTCCGGTTCTGGTTGGATCATAGGATTGATTCCTAACTACCACCTTATGACTTCAGAAAATTCATCGTGATGAAAATTATAGATGTTGTTGGGTATAAGATCAACCTAAACCTTTTCGTCTATTCAGCAACATCTGAGTCGTTGTGTACATATTTTAATTACATTTTCTCCCCTTATTTTAAATAATAAACACTTAGTTTTTGAAATACCTTGTGATTAAAATATGTCTTGAAAATTCTGTGGGAGAAAATATTATCAGCATGAATGGTTTGGAACATTTTGATAATGTTTTGAATACATAAGAATGGTCGTTTGATGAATGAATATCCAAGAACATTTTAAATCTTTGTTTTTTGAAAAAACTCCCCATCAAAATAGGGACCAATTGAGAAATTGTTGTCTTTTGAAAACATTGTGAGGGATGGAGTGTTGAACACACAATTTTGAAAGATTATGAATTGTCATCGAGAAATTCTTGAAAAATTGTGTTCAACTTTTTGAAAAACCATATGTTAGAGGACTTCTCTTCTAACGGTAAGGGTAAGCGCACTGAAACGTACACTATCCTTTTTCTTGAGCTAAAAACATTGAATGTCTTGTAAGAACAGCTCAAGACCGAGAAACGTTAATTTTCTCGTTTGAAGTCCGGGTTATGTACTGATATTTGCACATAAGCCATTTAGAAAATTAGAAATGACATGTTTTGAAACTATTTGAAAACTCTCGCTCGAACTTCATTTACACACCCGTGTCAATGTTAATCGACATTTCTAAGCACGTAAATGTTATCGATTCCAAGAGACATGTCGAGAAGAATCTTTTTGGAAATTTTCTGATTTTATGATTTTGTATTTATTTACCTGTTGTCCTCAGCATTGCTTTGTGAAGGTGGAATAGTAATTCCAACTCTGTCGTGATGCAGCTGTCTTGACTGCTAGAGGAACAACTTTTGGAACCAGCTTTGAACTTGACGGTTCATTGCCGTGGTCTTGAATTTCGAGTTCTGAATGGTTATGATCAGAAGTCATTTGATGAAGAACGAGGCTTGAACTGCGTTGATCAAACGTCATTTTGAACATTGAGGAACGGGGCCTGAAGTGTTATTTTCAGCAGACGCCATATGATGTAGCTCATCTTTTGTGAAACCATTTTTTTTTGGGGGGGGGGCCCCACCCCCCCCCCCCAACTGGGTTCTTAGATATCAAAAATTTCAAGCAACCACACTCTGTGATTTTCCTGCTTTTCATTGTATAGTGCTTCTGCATTTAGGTCAATTCTTGCTGCTTTTGACCCATTGAAGACGTACCTGCACTCAAAACCCAGAGTTTGTTTCGCATGCATTGAATATGAGGTGATATCTTCTATTGAACCCATTTGGGGGTTCATTATAACCTTATTGTACTAAAGGCCCGATTTTCTTTTCAGTAGGAAACCGCATCTAAGACCAATTGTCTTGAAAATTCTACCGTGTCGGTTTTTCTAGCTAAGACAAGATCTAGGAGAGTTCATTGTTTTCTCAGGGAAGTGGTAGTCTTTTGTTTGAGAACCTATGTCCTGTTTGGATCTGTCTTTTGGTTTCCTTAGATTGCATTGACTTTTATACGGGCTATATCTCTTTGTTGTTCTTATTTTGGGATTTTGCATCCTTATTCTGTGCAGAGGCACGAGGATTTAACCTTGAGAGGTATTCTAAGACGCATTCATCATGATTTGCACTGTAAAGGTACTTTTTGCATGTAGGACATTGCAAGTCATTGAACTTCAAGAAAGGCTTTTGTTTCTATGTTCTCCTAATGTGAACATCTTTGTTTGGAAACCCGATACTCAATGATGCTTCGCAATTCCTAGTAGTTTCTTGGTTTGCAACCATTCAGCAGTGTTGGTAATATAGCAGGTATCAAATCATACTTGGTTTTCCATCACTTCTTTGTCTTCTGTAGTTGTGCCCTTTTCTTAGCTTTTCTATAGGGTAGGTAGTTATGAACCATGTCATTTGAGCCTACTTTTTCCCTTGGTGTACTGATGTGACACTTGCTTTGGGCATTCCTAGAGGGGCAGGTGCAAATTCATTGGTGTTTCAAACTGTTGTTTTCAATATGAGCAAAATTCTGTTGAGTGACTTTGTTTAAAACCTAATCCGACACATTAGTTTTATTTAACCGACTGTTTCGTTTGAAAACTTCTCATTTCAGGAGAATTTGAAAAAGGAGTCGGTTTTCCTAAAATGATGGGTTTTTGGCCATTAGTTTTAGGAAATTTGGGTTGTTCTAACAACTGATGGTTTATCAAATGAGTTTCCACAGGACTTTTCCTTTGCATTTCTAATGAGTTTCTTTTACTCACTTATTGCTTACTGTTCTTGTCTTGCATTTTGAGCTTTCAAAATCCTGTATTTCATGTATTGTTCACGTTATTTTCCAAATAATTAGATCCGTTTCTTTGGCAAAAAAATGGTTGTTTTCATCTGTTCATTGACAATGTTGTCAAAAAGTTCAAAGAGGAAATCGAGTGTTTTTCAAGTTTAGCAAAACTCTTTAAAAGCTTATTATGAACTTCGTTGTTAACAGATTCAGTTTGTTTCGACAGCTTTTGTGCAAGACATTCACATTCTTTGACTTTATGAAGATATAAGCATTGCAATTCAGTATTAGCATTTAAATCAGACAGAGAATGCAAATACGAACATGTAACATCTTTAGACACACACTCTTCGAGAAGTAGATCATATATGTTTGAAAAATCAGCCTTTTCTGATTCAAGTTCGTCAATCTCCTTTTCAAGGGATTTAACGTACTCCAAATCGTCAAATGAATTCCCCTTTTTTAGTTCATGAACAAAACAATGACTGTCTAGTATAGTTTTGTCTGAAAGAGGCATTAATAAGGTTTTGATCAAAACTTCCATACTCTTAGCAGTTGGGTTAGGAAATGCACTATTAGTATGATTAGACCAAGTTTGTTGACAAATTGTTCTAAAATGATTGAAGTTGTTTGTCATTTCGTTATAAACTTGTCTACTTTTACTAATGGATTTAGAAATGGGTAGAAAGGACACGTTTTTAGCAATGTTTGGTTTTGTTCTGTTAAACGTTTTTCTCCACATTGTCTTCCTAACTTCTTTAGCGCGTTCCAACTGATCAAGATAGGTTTTGGATGGTGGTTTGAAAGTTTCATAAAGAATGTTTTTGCTATGTGTAATCATATGGTTTCACTTTATCTTATACAATGTGTCTACTCTCCTTTTCAAGAGTCACTGTTCTCTTCCCAATTGCGGCATAATTGTTTGCAGATCAAAAAAGTACTCATATGGGATCTCATACAAACGAGGCTTTTCAGATTGAGCTATCTTGAGGTACTTAGGATTAGCAAAGGTTGATCTACCATTCACATGTTATACCAATTGTAGGATCCTGTTAACACTTCACTTCATACAATCAATCACGAAATTGGAACTAGAAAGGAGAAAGAAAGAGTTATTCTAGAGAGAGAAACAAGAGAGAGAATTGAGAGAGAAAAGGAAAAGATATTTTTAGATATTTTCAACAACTTACTCTTTTCTAAATAGAAAAGAGTTTATATACCCCATCGCGTTAAATGACGCGCGGGATATTTAACTAGGACCCGGGCTCAGGTTTTGCTTGGGATTAAACCCGAAACATATACAATATTAGATTAACTATCGAGCCCGATTCCCGATACTTTCCTATTACAACATTAACTAATTAAAGACCGAAGCTCCATCGTAGAGTGACCGAACTTCCTTGTTCGACTTAATAATTTGAGGCTAACAATACGGCGTATGTAGAAAGCATGGATACACCGTATTGGGAATTGGTCAAAAGTGTTTTCTTATGAAATCTTGGCGCTGATACGCCGTATCTCTTTAGTTGGATACGACGTATTGGTGAAGTTTCAGCAATCTTCAAATATCATCGTTTTAGCTCCAAATTACTCGCCTTTTAGCTTGTCTTCATAAAACACTCCTGAATTACTGCATTTATCAACTTTAAAGCAATTAAGTACCAAATATTGTAATAATTATATAAAAGTGGGCAAAATAGATGGGATAAATGATATAATAAAATGACATTATTTGATGTCATCAAATATCCCCCCACTTGAATCCTACTTGTCCTCAAGTAGACCTTAGAAAAAGTTTTAGTTTATGAAAATGTGTCCCCACCGAAGTTGAGGATTTTCCGTTTAAGCATCGTTTTGTCCTAATCACGTGTACATAACCAAGCTCCTCACAAAATATGGAAATGAAAACACTCATATCACTCAACTAATATAGGGTGCAACATTTAAGTAGTATGCTCAATTGCTCGGTCGTGATTAGCTTCGTATCATAGGCTTGGCAAGGATACATATCTCCACCGCTAAAGCTGAGAAAGAACAAGTCAAAAGCGAAATTAGGTTAAAAAGGCTTACGGTTGATCATTCAACAATCTTTCACCATAAGTACCACACCAACAAGGCAGCTGTATTGTACATACATGACTGTAACGACGGAATAGACATATACGATTCGATCACATCCATGTTCGTGTTTAACCAGCAGTTAGGATGAAGAATGATATAGGGTAGGGAGCTTTTAACTTTCACTGAAAGTCGTCATCCAACAAGGCAGCTGAGATATGCATACATGGCAGTAACGACAGAATAGACATGCATGCTTAAACAAGTCCTCGTTCCAGTAGACACTAAGGTTAGTTGCTAGGAAATTATAGTAAAATGGGTGTTAAATAAAATTTACGAAACAAATAGATTAAGCCAACAAATAAGGTACGGTTGCTAGTAATTTTCCCCCGACCGTTCCATGACAAAGACTCGAACATATAGACAGACGCCTCGATCACAGAAATGACAAAGACAACCTAAGTTAGTGTTCCCATAACGGTCAAATTCCTTTACATCTCGCTCTTTACATACTTTTACATAATAAGTGGTGATATCAGCCACTTTTTACAAGACTTTACATCGTTAATTTTTGTATCAAGGAATAATTGATCCTTCCAAGTGATTCCTTCGGTATAAACTTCTTTTGAACCGACTATTTTTCTTCCTTCTCTTTTTTTGTGACATAATAAATCTCGGTTTAATTCCACCGTCTTTACTATCATAATTTGTCTGGATAATCTTTTCCTTGAAACACTTCTTCTTCGGACATGATTCATAAGCGCAAAAGTAGCGAAACTTATGAGCTACATATTTTCCCAATGCATTGTGCAATTTCCCGACCATTACAGAGATAGAAAATATTCACTTTGACACAGGAAATACAAAACTTTACACGAAAGCAACTAGAAACAAAAATAGGCTTAATCTATACGGTAGGCTAAGGTGCAAAGGTGTAACAAAACATATAATATGGTGTAGAAAAAGAAAGGAATGACTCAACAGGTTGTTCTAGGGGATTTTACTCTAAAAATGAGAGTAATTAAGGCTTACACGGGATTTAACTAACCAGGGTAGTTAGTTAATTTTATGACATGTAGGCTATTTGGTTTAATCCTAGAAATTTATCAGTTGAACATGTTCCTCCATCTAAATCCATAGTACTAATCATTGCGGTCTCGAGTGATATACCAGGCCAAGTTCTAAAGTCCACTACATCACCGGCACACTTATAATTTTGTGGAATTTTTAGTAAATAGTTGGAAACGGGCTTAATTCTCACAATATGTATCAAGGGTTATAGTGTGCTAGGTAATGTAACTAGTGATTTTTACAAAAGTCATGCTATTTTTTTTAATTTGGCCAATTTTTAAGCTCGTAGCATGACTTTTAAGCTCGTAGCTTGTTATTTTGTAAAAAAGAAGACAATTACGTTCTAATTCTCCACCACCCCACTTAAATTATACAACATCCTCGTTGTATAGATAAAACAATTAAATAATAAGGAAAAATAGAATTAGAACGGAAAACTCCCTAATGTTTTGCTCGTGATAATTCTCCAAGATGAGTTCTTGAGCCAAAAGTGTGTTGACTAGGGCTTCAGCATGCCCAGATAAGTTCAACACATGTCTGTTTCAGCATATACCATATCATAGTTCCAGCAAGGTCCTGTATAAAAGATTAGAAGACAAGTGCAAATTCTATCTTGCTACAATGGTACATGAAAACAATTAAACACACAACTGTAAAGGGACCAATACGCGGTATCCCAAACCCTAGGATACGTCATATGGTTCCTGTAGAAACAATTAAATACTAGAAA
>BQNB010126107.1:1748-19653 GCA_026074375.1 Tanacetum coccineum
TGGCTTCTTTTTGTACTCTTCTGATTCTTGTGCCCGTGCTTGTCCGTTTTTTTGATTGTTTTCTTATGATTTTTGATATATCCATTCTTGTACACACAAAACACAAATACAAGCATATTTTGGCCAATTTTGTTCTGTTTAGGTACAAACGGATGTGTGTATTCTACACTTATCAGGAACCTATGGATAGGAGGGTTTGCATGATTGATAATGTTATGTGCATCCTTAATGAATATGTCTCCATTATCAGTTGGCGTGTTGTAAACATCAGAAATAGGCACCTGTGATGACTGAGTTTCCTTAATACCTTTTGCCTTTGGTTTCTAAAACGATCAAAGTCGCTGATTAAATACTAATATAAATAAAAGGTGTCTCATGTACAACAAAATGAGGATTGGTTTTATAATTTATAATTTATACAAACCTTTACATTATCATCGACTGCGGCATCAGCTTCATCAATATCATTACAAACACTCGTGGCCTAAATGAATGAATACACTTATTGTTTAATAATACGAATCATACAAATTTGTGTCAAGCTAAACAAACCTTTGCATTATCATCAGGTGCGGCATCAGGTACACCAACATCATCTCGAACACTCGTGGCCTAAATAAAATGAATGAGGTTATTATTTAATACTGTAATACGAATCATACAAATTTATATCAAGCTAAACAAACCTTTGCATTATCATCGGTTACGACATCAAGTACACCAACATCATCACGAACACTCATGGCCTAAATAAAATAAATGTGATTATTGTTTAATATTGTAATACGAATCATACCAATTTGTGTCAAGCTAAACAAACCTTTGCATTATCATTGGTTGTGGGAAAAGATCCTTCATTCTTATCAGGAGCACTCATGGCCTATATAAATGAATGTGGTTATCAAATTATTGCTTACAAATATACGAATGATACTAATTTGTGGTAATTTAGATAAACCTTTGCATTAGGAGTTGGGAAAGACAACCCGGGAAAATTATTTTTAGCTATTTCAACACACACTGCCAGATTTACATAACGCGGCTCTAGTTTGACGTATTTACTTGTCAACAAATCAACCTTTTTTTCGAGCGCAATCTTTCTAGGTAATTTTGTTTCTTCAACTTGAGCTCTTGCACTCGATCTGTCGACGTCTTTCATAACCTCATGACTATCTTTCACTCTATCTGAGGCACCACATGCATCTTATCCAACATATGAATCAGGTTCATCATCATGAGTGAACCCGTCTCGGTTATCCACCTGTTCAGATTTTTCCTTACACGCAAAATAGTCGTATGATTTTCTACACCAGTTCTCATCTCTCTCTTTTTCAAAGTTGGTCGAAGCTGAGTAATTGGATTTGAGTCATATAATAAAATCTTAATATGGTCGTAATTAAAACATATACATCAAAATTAAACAATATATCATAATTTAAATTTGTTATGGTATGTGAATGGTTATAACCGGCCTAAACAGTTGAAGGTAATCTCGTTTTTCAAAACCTTTTCTCCTGGTCCACGTAAGACACTTGGGTATCACTTCTGATACTTTAGACCACCAGTGATAACTGTTGAGGAACGATTCTAATATCTAAACCAATAAATGTTGTTAGTTAGACAAATAGATGAGACTTCTAAACAAATTGAAGGTACTTAACAAGTACTTACCTTGAATGCCCAAGCAAATCTGTATATGGAGTACGTTGGTAATTTAGAAAGATTCTCTTTCTTAAAGTTGATGTGAGTGTCTCTGTGATTTTCAATCAAATTCACATTCTTCATATAAAATTCTTCCTAATAGTATTCACACCAAGGAAAATCGTCCCAAGCTGCTAGATCCTCTACCAGCCTCAGTATACTTTTCTTGAAAACCTTTTTATCCTCTTGCCCCATAAAAATCTCTTCCGACATGTACAACAAACAAACACGTATGGAATCCTCAATACTTAAGTTTTGTCACTTTTCATCGTCCCAAATCAATGATCTTAAGTCTAGGATTGTTACATTGTGTGTCTCACGTTTGTCGCTTGACTGGGCTGCTTTACCATGTGCAGCTTTATGTTTTGAAGCTTTACCTTTTGCAGCTTTACCTTTTGCAGATTTACCTTTACAGCTTTACCTTTTGCAGCTTTACCTTTTACAGCTTTACCTTGTGTAACTTTACCTAAACTAGCCTTATTTTCTAGTTTTTTTGCTTTGTCCAGAAACACACGTCTAAGAAAAGGAGCAATGTCGTCATCTATATATTCATGGAAAAACAACTTTCCCACAAGCAAAACCGGTCACCAAGTAAAACTCTGACCTTCTAAACAATAACATATGACCAACAATGTCAAATACGAGATTTGAATCAATACTCTCATTGAGGTCGAGCCTTTTTTGATGAAGAACATAGTTCAGTAAATGGATTGTCTTCCACGTCGAGATCTAAATACTTTCCAAATACAGTGTCTTAAAAAAGATTCATTCACTTATTGGACTTAGATAACCTTTCTTCAATAAATGAAATCGTATGCAGTTTCGACTGTATCGTAACTTTGTAATCACACGGCTGCATTAACATATAAGAATTACACATTACAAATCAATTACCAACTTAAAAGTTAACATAATCATTTATATATAATTAAAAGGGCCATTTACTTAAATAGGCCGAGTAGATCCCTAATTTCCAACTAATACGCCATTTAGGGAAAATTTTCAAAAATCAGCTTCGAAAATGCTGCGATTTTTTGTTTTTGCATGATTTTTTTATTTTTTTCGAGTAAAAACACTAAAGTCACGCCAAAAACATAGAAATTCGAGCCAAAACTGGACACGTGGCAACATTTCGATGGAGTCGCGAAATCGCGCCAGTCGCACGAAAAATAAGAAGTGGTGCTTTTTAAAAGATGGAAAAAAAAGTTTTTGGCGTATTTGCATAATTAACTCTAATAAAAAATGACATGCATCTAAGGTTTTTGGGATAAAATACAACAAAAAAGGGATCAAAGGTAAAATAAACAAAAACAGAAATCAATGTACACAAAAACCCGACAAATTAAACCCTAAATCAATTATTTAATTAAACCTCAAATCAATTTAAGCATTATTTAATTAAACCTCTAATTAATTTAAACATTACTATATTAACTCAAAAACAATAAAGAATAGTGAGAAAACCCTATAGATACATTACCTTACCCAGTTCTACCATAGAAGACATAATGGCGTGTGTGTGTTTGTGTTTGTGTTTGAATTAGACTAGTGTGTGTGGTAGTTGTGATTACCCCTTTGGTTAACCTGCTTAGGAACTCGTGTTGGGCAATAACAAAAAGTAGAGGGAAAATTTTGAAAAGTCGTGGATTGAACAAACAAAAAGTCGTGGATTGAAATATATAAATCAATGTAGAAGAAAAAAATTTCATAAAAAACAAAAGATAAAATTTATCGAGTAAACCTATTTTGACTCAATCAAAATATATTGAGTGGAGTAAAAGTACAAAAAACCAGACACGTGCCAATCTTTTGGTGGATTCGTGCAAATCAAAATTGTCAAGAACTCGTGCTGGATATATATTTGGAATTTTTCACTAAAAATACTATTAGTTGGAAATTAAAAATCTCTCGGCTTATTTCAGTCCACAAATGCACTCTGGGAATGTGCTAGTGAAGGTATACAACGTATGCTCGGTAGATGTGTGAGGACTACATGTGACAGTTTGTAAAACATTTATATAAAAAAGGTAGGAAGGATCACGTAAGTTTAACCTTAATTAACATATATTACCTTCAAATAGTCTTAAGTCTTTTCTCATCGATTATTTTTTCCACTACCAACTGGATTTGATCAACTTAATTAATCCTTGTATGCTCACAAGTATGCTGCTTCTGCTTCTCAGTAAAGCATATCCCGTAACGGGAATGGATACGTTTACGCAAAGTGACCTTTGACTTAGTTTGACCAATACGGGAGAAAAAACTCATTGTGTGATTAGGAATAATAAAATCTAAATTAAGATCAAATGAATACTTTAGTTTGATGGTGTGTTGAAAGTATATTCATACTAGGTTTAAAAAAGGAGTTTCGGCCTTGGCTAGAGGCGTTTGATAAAATAATTGAGTTAGCATTTTGTTAAAAGATGAGAGGACTTGGTTATTGTGGATCCTCTAAGCTAAGTCTAAACCTCATTTGGTGTGTTCCCATTGCTCACGTATAACTCGTTACATTCCATTTATTGAAGTTTCCACATGTGTCAGGTAGAGTTGAAAAGCCATCTTTGCTCATAAATAAATGTACAAACAGATAACGTGAGTGACGCGCGCTGGCCACGTGCCTCAACTCTGAACGTGTTGTTAAAAAAAACAAAAAAAACGGGCCCCTTGGAAAGCGCACCAGAGTCACTGATCTGATTTTCTGGATTTTGGCTATAGTTTGTTATTTGAAGTGTCGCGAACATTTATTTGTAATCTTTAAAACATAAAGGAGATATTAGTCAATATTGCCACAACAGTGTTTCTAAAAAACTTACGAATTTAAACTATGGTTGCAAATTTCAATGTTCTAAATTTTAAAAGTTATGTTGCTACATTAGGTTCCTAAAAAGAAGGACTACTATTAAATGTACTTACTTGCAAATTTTTAAATAACACATTTGCGAATTTTACAAGCATCTGAATTTTACAAAGTTTGCGAATTTCACTAGCTTGAGAATTTGCTATCTTAATAACAAACGAAGAACTATACTTGTACTATTGTGAAAATGTAAGTTGTGTATTTCATAAAAAGCGTTCGTGAATTTAGCACTCATGAATTTTATTTCCCCAAAATAAAGGAGCCCTAGTTGTCATTTTTGTACTATTCTGAATTTCATATGAATGTTGTGAAATTCATATGATGGTTACGAATTTCCTAACCCGAGAACCACACACCTGAGTCATCTACACTACTTCACAAGCTTTATAATGACATGGATAAACTTGGTTTGGAGTAGTTTAAACCAGTTTGGCATTTTCGAATTTAATTCGTATACTTTAATGTTTAAACGTTGATCGATTTGTAACTTAATTTGTATGCTTTAATGTTTCACTATCCATAAATAATTAACCATATACCTCTATATTAAAAATCTTTTGTGTTTCCATGTTACTAACTTGGGGACACGATTATATCATTATATTATCTCTATTTTAACAAACTTCTCTTCTTTGCGAAAGACTCTCTCTTCATGGAGAAATCACATCTACTCAAAACACATCACATATTTGCTACACATACTATATATTTAAATATTGTCTCATCCATTTTAAATCCATTTTTATATCGTTTTTATTTCGATCTTCATTCACTTTTATATGTGATACATCGTTTTCATTCGTTTTATCCGTTGTTCATGCGTTTTCATCAGGTGTTTATATGTTTTTTATCGTTTTTCTTCGTTGTTATACGCTTTTATCTGTTTCATCAATTTTGTTATATATTGTCAAATCTCGTCTAATTAATTATGTTTTTTGTAGTATATTGGATAAATCAGATACAAGCGCTTGAATGATGGGTTGGCCAAATTTATAGGAGGAGAAAGTGACTAGTCTCTAGTGAGAGGAAAACACCTTAAGTGTGTGTTTCGTTGTATTATCAAAGAAAACATCCAACCTCTCCATTGGCTGGAAATGGTATTTATACATGTGTTTTGATGCCATAAATGGGCCATGGTGTGGGATTAACAAGTGGGTAAACTGACCCGGTCCCTACTACATAAGTACGTACGTAACTATATAAAGATTAAAAATAAGTACCTACGAGCTAACTATGCTTGATATAACACGGGATGACCGAGTCTTTTTACATGGATTTTTTAATCCTAACAATCTCCCACTAAGGGAGTTGCCCCAAGATAAATACCAAATTGAATTCTAGCTTTAATATTTGAATTACTCTTTCTAATTCTGCGCTTGTAGTCGTTGTGATTCTTCAACATTTGCTCGTTGTAATTAAAGTTGTGTATCTTTGTGCATTTGTTCCTTGGACTTGAGTGATCTTTGAGTTTCATGGAGATCTCCATCCACTTTATATCTCTTAATCAAATCTTGTTGTGGAGTATGACCTTTTCTGTCGAATGTGTGACTTTAGGACACCCTACTCACAATCTTATGGATCATGATTGCGTACTATTAGATTTGCGGATAGTGTGTTGTAGGTCTTTCTAGTTGTAATGATGTTTTGATTAGAAATTAAGTTTGAGCATGGAGCAGTTGCGGAATTGACTTTAATGGAGATGAGGATATCTGCCATCTCATCTTTCATGTAATCCCTGAAATACAACAGTTAATAATAAGTTGGTGACGGAATATGGCTTTGTCATCGGCAGAGTTCGGTTGCATTAACCTCCGGTTCTGGGACCGTCTTTTCAGTATAAATATTGTACCTCAGTGATCAGGTAGATTATTTTAAGAAACATACTTGACAGGTTTCCAGCTCAAAAGCTGTTAGATCATCTAAGCTGAGGCATTTGATTCTCTGTACCTCGATCAGTAGTATCTCTTTTATAGGGACACCTCAAGCGGCTACCTCACTCAAATAGTTGTGCTACTAATAAAACGGTAAGTGTGAATCAGTGACGTACTATCTCACCGATTACAAGATAAAAATTGAGATTTTAAAAAATCAATCGATGTGATACACACTAGTCTATAGTGAACTTTTTGTAAACCATCGAGAGTTTTAGCCTGTTATCAACATTCATCTACGTTTCATTCATAATCTGGACGAATACGACCCTATGATCACAAGTGTTTGATCCATTAAGGATATCACAGTCACTAACTATGAGATGTTGATGTTGGCCCGCCTAGCAGCGCATTTTCAATCTTCAATGATATACTTTCGTATCACTCAGATGTTATGGCTTATTTCAAAGGGTTAAATCGCGTTAGGTAATAACTTAGACTAATACCTGTTTTCATATGTTGTGTGAAACACAAGGTTATTGGCATAGTGTCCTAAACGAGTTTTATTGCTGATCTCATGGAGTCTAGACTCAATTGTGCATTTTTTTTGGTTTTTGGTGTCGGTGGTTTGGAGCGGACTGCCACCTTTCTACAATCATCGTATTAACGCGGACGCTGAGAGAGACGATATAAAGTTTTGATGTCTCCTTGAGAAGTGAAAACAGGAATCCTTTGAGGGATCTTGAGTGGCTAGGGAGGTTGTGCAGGTATCCTGGGTCCATCGATACTTGTCTTCTATGTCAGCAATCAACCAGGGATTTGAAGCCATGCAGCCTCGGGACCGGTTTACTGCCTAAGGGTTAAGGAGGGTCTGCTTTTCTTTTCACCTCCTTTATCTCCTAGCATTTTCTTTTCTCATTCTTCAACCCTGCAGTGCATTAACGAGATTTCATTACTAGAACCTTGTTGGGTGTAGTTTCCAGTACTAGATCCATCTCTATGTACGTACTATTCCCTTATTAATTCACATTTACTCCTTTTATACTCATACCTAAGGACTTCTACACTAACTAGTGGATTGTCCATGGGTAGATCCCTCTGGCTCTAGGTAGATCGTGGGATTGAGTACCTAACCTTACCATCCTTATAACTCCGATAAAGTAATTACATGGTCGGTCTTAGGTGATTCCACAATTGCATATCATAACATTCGTCCCCTCAATAGGTGAATTGATATTCGAAAGAGTTTAGTCACTTATAGGAGAGCCCTACATTGAGTTAAGAAAATCACACACTTTGTTATCAGATTTTTCATAATTATATCACATTTTCTCCCCGAGCAAAAATTTTCATATTCACGTGAGGATTATTGGGTACCTCAATTGATTCTTAATTAGGAATAAATTTAGGAGATTGTGTCGTCGTGTTCATTACAATGCCGATTTATGGACACAGATGGATACTTAATCTTACAAGCTAAAGAGGCAGTTTAATTCACTACGTTAGAATGTACATATTGACAACAAAATATAAGAAACTACCCCTATTTGGTTCTCATTCAGCAGTTGGTATAGTCTCCTTTCTCTTTATACTGCCCACTCAGCATAAGCTTTCCAGATCTCTCGGAAGATTACAGTTGTTTTGTTTTCCTGTTTCGTCTTTTTTAACACCATATAAAAAATTTACTAACACCTTTATTTTTTACCTTATCATTACCTGCTCCAATAGTATTACTTCTCTACTATTGTCTTGCTATATATAGTACGTTTCGTTTAGCGCATAATAAACTCCTTGCTACTGTCGACGTCTTTTCTTCGTCTAAATAGTGTATTCCAAACCAGGAATTCCTCCTGTTATCCCTCGAACCTTCATGGACTCTGTTAGTCCATCGCTTCATAAATTGTGTAGTGTACCATAATCTGAACTTGTGGATTTCATTGAACCCTCAGGATCCTTTTTGACACACCATATTTGTCCAAAAACATGCACGCCCTGCGAGAGTCAATTACTGTGAAGTATCATGCTTGTACTCTAAAGCTTGGCCTCCCTCGAGGTTTGTGTGGGTTTAACTACATCTAGTAGGCTCATCCTCAATCCCAGCTGAAGTCTTCTACGCGTTGAGCTGATAACCAAGTTTCTGGTTATTAGTTGACAGCGTAGTGAGGATCTTTTTGTCTTCGGGTGAGAAGATTGGTTCAAGTGACTTGAAGATTCTGACATGTACAGATCTTCAAAGTCACTTAGGGGTACAGGTATATGAAGGCCCATTCCGCGATGAATATTCCTTGAGGATTCAGCTCGACTGAAGGACACATCTTCTTAATGTGAATTATACACCATACATTGGAATAGACTTCTAATGCGGACGACAATCTAAGAATATGCTTATGGTCCGTACAGCCCTGCGAATCACCTTCAAATGTGTGTCGATAAATGTAGAAACCGTTGTCTTTGAAACCGACGTGAGAACCTATACCATACATCGCAGCGTAGTCAATACTTGCATTCTTCGTTCCAATCACTCATATGATCCATGGTTACCATTTGCTCTATGTTGACTTCAGGATAATAGGCAGCCTTAATATCTCTTGAGATTGACAAGGCAGGCCTGCCTATTTTGCGGCCGTACCGTAGATATTCCAAGTCTTTGTTGAAGAAGAAATCTGATTGTATTGTTACATGACCCGGATCACCACCTAACGGCAGTGGTTTGCTGACGTTGTACCTTAGGATTCGCATGTCCACGTGATCGGTGACGAAGTTTGCGGTTTTCTTCCAATTTGGAATGGAGATGCATTACGTCGGATGAAAGTCTTTGACAATTTCCTGTATGCGGGCCTTCATGTCTTTTTTGAGTCCAGTTCAGAGATTCTTGAAGTTGATTGTAACAGATTGATTACAAAAACGGGAGTTTTGTTGAGACCGACTTGAAGTTGTTTTAACAGATTGATTACAAAAATGGGAGTCTCATCCTTGGATCTCAAAAACTTCACCCATGTAAACCTGAAGTAGTCATCGACTATTACCAAAATGTGTTTCTTCCCATTTATACTCTGCACTCTTAGCGGCCCACATAAATCCATGTGAAGGGTGTGTAAAACTTCTGTAATGGTGTTAATCGTCTTGGGTTTGTAGGTAGCTTTCTGCTTTTTCAAGTTGACATGCCACAAACAACAAATGTCTTTCAAACTTCACCCGAGGTAAACTCTGCAAGATCTTTTCGAGCCTAGATCATTAAGAGTGCCAATGTTAAGTGATTCAGGCGACGATGCCATAACACAATCGATTTCGGTATTGGAGGCTTTTAGACAGTAAAGGCAAATGGTAGAGGACCTCAGTCATTTCTTCAATGGAAAGGGTTTATATGTTCGTACCCCCACATCACCACCAAACACTTACTCCCCAACATAGACTTACTTAATAAGGTAGACATCCATCTAAGTCTCGGACGAAGATGTGTGCTTGTCTGAGGCAACTTCAAGTTATGAAATCATAAAATTGACCGACAAGAAGAAAAAGGTTTTGTCCAAGTCTCATTCTTACATTGTATTCACACGATGCAATTCTACTCTGTCACCAATGAATTAATCCCAACTATCCCATAATCTGCACCAAATGGTCGTTTCGGAATCGAATCAGTCCCATTTAAACTGTTTCAAGAAATTCCTGAGCCGTGAGCGATCTTCAAGTCTAATGTTTTGAGCTGCCTGAGTACAAAATATCAGAGAACCGATCTGTACAACCTGCATTTGAACAAAGTACGAAAATGGAGATTTGGATACATTGGATCCCTATTGCAATTGGGGTCGGTTGTTAGTGCAACGCAAGATTTTACGATACAGGGCTATTAGTTTCTGGCGGATCAGCGGGAATAAGTACTCTTAAGAGCAGTAGTACCTATTCTTATTGGGCATTGTCCTTCCTAATGGGAAGTACCAGGCGGGTCTCCATTGTTTAGTAGGCAAGACCTTAGGTGGAGTGATATTCCTAGTTAATGGCACTGATCTCTTAAGGTTATAGTATGCCAGTGACGGTCAATACGGATGGCCGATGCGTTGGTATACATATTTCCCTGTGGCCTTCCAAGACTTGCTTTAACTTGCTTAACCGCATCACTTGAGTGGCAGAGAAATTGCTTCACACACATCTCAGAACGCACAACATATTGATCATGTAACAGAAACTCTTAGGCACCTGTCTGTTGATCAAGTTTTCGCAAGATGTATTAGAATTCGAATTAATTACAGTTGCTTATAGCTAATACTAGAATCAACTTGATTCTTATGTTTTCATTCCTAGACTTATTCATCCTAGAATGGGCTTCTAATTGTTTCAAGGCACTTTTACGCTGCTGCGGCTCAACTAGCTTATTTTGTATTTATACCTAGGCTTTGACCTGACTAGCTGCTAAAGGCAACCACTCCTTTTTCTCCTGTAGAGGAATTCCTGGAACGTCTAGTCGAATTTATTTCTGGTGCTCAACTTGTGGTGGGTGTGCTATGAGTCGAGTTTATGTGGTTTGAAAAAGGTAACTCCTTTTTCCTAAGTGACATTGGTAGTCGCGGATTTTTTTATTGCTAGGGCCAAAGTCCTTTAGTCAGTGATATGTACATCATTTTCTAACTGCTCTTCCCCCACCGAGCAGCTGTTTAGTGTACGGACATAGCAGACTGCAAGAGAGGTATACAATGTTCTTTCTACCTTAGCCTCCTCTACTATTTCATGTAAGGGTTTCTCACAATTTCTTTAAGGCGTTCGATTTAGTGTAGATGCTCTTCTGATTCTTCTAGAGTCGAGGGGTAATTGCTTCAACATTATAAGATATTACAAGAAGCCAACTCCTTAGGTTTTCTTCAGTATAGTGACCAACATTTGGAATTCTCTCTTAGTTGATCCTTATGGTGTCAACTTTCAGATAACAAAGAGTTGTTTCTGGTTAGTGGTTTTGCCACGCGTTATTTTAAATGAATCATACAAACTCCTTATAATGTGCTTATCTTTTGCACTTTCTGCCCTAAAGATTTCATGCGAGATCGTTAAGGGCATTGAGCTTTGCACAGTTAAATCTTGTTCTGAGAAACTAATGCCTTAGTCAAAAGTGGGATTGTCTCACTATTTTTCTTTGTTAAGCGAGAGACTTTTTCCTTTATCACAACTTCGTATTGACCTCGACTTTGAGTCTGTTCATTTTAGTTTCCCAATCACAAACAGCTGAATCAAATTGAAGGAGCAATCGAGATGTCCTGGTTTTTTGTTTCCAAGCTTTTTATGAGATTTTGATACTTTAATTGTAAGTTGGAGTGTTCCCCAACTTCAAGTTTGGGAAAAATGTTTTATCATTGAGTCGTGTCTTCCATGATTGATTCTTGTTCTCAAATTATTAATGTTTCAGATTTTAAGGTCGGCAATACGTTCTCTAAGATAGTGAAAGCTATCATGCAATCAGAAATCTCAGGACATGTTGAGTACAGTAATCCGTAGCAGCTTTAAACACATCTTTGGGGACAAGCATTCATCATAAGTTCTCATTTGTGATGAGAAGCGTGTTTCCTTTCATCTCAACACTCCGTAGTGCTGTCTCATTCGGGTCCACTTCGGCTTCCAAATATCTTTCTATAAAAACAGGCTTTCATTGCCCTAACTTTAGTGACTGAGTTTTTTGATTTCCTTCAAAATGTTCTTTTGAGTAGATTGAAAAATGGAATTACTTCGTTAAGCTAACACCTTTTTGTTTGTTCAAACCCCGTTCCCACCTTAAGTTATGCCGTTGGTGTGATACGCTTTTTCTAGTTTTCTCCACAATATTTCCACAAAATAGTTGAGTCAATTACATCCAGACAATATTACTTGGACTTGTAGATGGAAGCGTTTAGGACAGATGGGCCGGCTGTATTGGGAGGTTACACAGTCGTTAGGCTGGTAGGACAGACAGCGGGTCGGTCTGCCATTAGGCACTGTAGCTCTTTCGGCTTACGTTTTGCGAGATCATAAGGCACCACATACAATACATCTGCTTCATACGCCCACTATCAACTCGGTCTCCTAGTCGTACAGTTTGTGCTTGTGAGGGTGAATGTTGCCATGAAATTTGCTTCGTTGAGTGAGATTAGGATGGCATAATGTCTTAACCTCCGTTCCTAACACGCAAAGTCTGACTCATAGTTTCACCATGCAGCATCTACTTCCTTCGGCTAGCTTAAGCTAAATTAGTTCTTCCTTAGACGATGGACACCATTACCGGCCAATGATGAGGCTTAAGATAGTTCTTCACCATCATTAGTGCCCGGTTGGGCACTTTTAGGCCTAGTCTGAGGTAAAAAGTGCGTTCTGGGCACTAGTGTAGTTTTGGTCTTTTGGTCTACACTGAGTAGGATTTAACTTCATATGACAGTTTGAATGGATTGTCTTGTGGTGATGCTTATTTTCAAGCTTTCAGCGGTTAAGCGTGTATTCAGATTGGCAACACCAATCAGTAAGGAAATCCTCTTGATTCAGTTTGTTTATACTCAATATGTTTCAAAGTCGTTACAGTTTCGTCAAAACTTTTCTTATGTTTTCCAATAGTTGATTAGAGTTGTAGCTTGAAAGATGAAGTTCCTTTTTAAGATTTTCATCCATTTTATTTGATTTTGTATAAGCATACGAATTTGATCTCCAATCGTTTTCAACTGTTACATTCAGTTAAATAAACTTAGCCACGTTGCTCATAAATGGCATCCTCTTCCTTGTAGATATTAAGTTCAAATGCGCTATTGGGTACATGAGGAAACGATTGCCATCATCTAACTGGCGACTACACATACATACTTAGAGCGAAAAGAATGTACAACTTGGTACAACCAAAATATCATGACCGAACACATATTGTTAATATGGAACTCAACATTACCTGTTATCATAATATGGACAACTAGTTGAGTCAACTTACATTGACGGCTCTGTACTTTAATTATAGAATCTTCATGTTCGACCTGATTAGAAACACCTATGGATCTCCACAAACGTTGCATTTTCCAGAATATGTACCTCAGATAAGATTGATGCATTAGATGGACCAGCTTGTGGATTTGCTGACCCGACTAAGGACAAATTAGCCATGAATATAGACTAAGCAGTCGGTTCATCATCACTCTCTCTAATCAAACAGTGCTCACATTCATATCTGGCATGAGGTGTTATCCTCATTCAGAGCTAAGTCTTGGACTGGTTGATTATCTACATCTGCATCAAAGGTGTTGCCATGTTCACCAGCCAAAAAGAGTAGTTCCTCTTCATCTATAAACACTGCCTCCTTTCTATGTGCCTTTGCTTCACACAGATACATTTGTCCTTGAACAATCAGAATTCTATGGACGCTTTGGCATGAGTTTTTATTTGTTTTTTTTTTTTTGTTTAAATACAAGTTCCTTGCATATGTCCATTCCAATAAATTGTAACACCTTCATGTGACAGTTTGTAAAACATTTATATAAAAAAGGTAGGAAGGATCAACGTACGATTAACCTTTAATTACCAAAAACTCAAATAGTCATTAAGACTTTAATCTATAATTATCAACAATGGATTTGATCACTAATCATCTTGATGCAAACAAGTTAAGTTCTTTGCATCTCAAGTAAAGCATATCCCGTAACGGGAATGGATACGTTTACGCAAAGTGACCTTTGACTTAGTTTGACCAATACGGGAGAAAAAACTCATTGTGTGATTAGGAATAATTAAATCTAAATTAAGATCAAATGAATACTTTAGTTTGATGGTGTGTTGAAAGTATATTCATACTAGGTTTAAAAAAGGAGTTTCGGCCTTGGCTAGAGGCGTTTGATAAAATAATTGAGTTAGCATTTTGTTAAAAGATGAGAGGACTTGTTTTTGCTCCTCTCTAAGTCTAAACCTCATTTGGAGTGTTCCCAAATGCTCACGTATCATGTACATACCTTTATTGAAGTTTCCACATGTGTCAGGTAAGAGAAAAGCCATCTTTGCAAAATCCATACAAACAGATACCGTGAGTGGCGCGCTGGCCACGTGCTAACGCTTGACCAGCGCACCAGAGTCACTGATCTGATTTTCTGGATTTTGGCTATAGTTTGTTATTTGAAGTGTCGCGAACATTTATTTGTAATCTTTAAAACATAAAGGAGATATTAGTCAATATTGCCACAACAGTGTTTCTAAAAAACTTATGAATTTAAACTATGGTTGCAAATTTCAATGTTCTAAATTTTAAAAGTTATGTTGCTACATTAGGTTCCTAAAAAGAAGGACTACTATTAAATGTACTTACTTGCAAATTTTTAAATAACACATTTGCGAATTTTACAAGCATCTGAATTTTACAAAGTTTGCGAATTTCACAAGCTTGAGAATTTGCTATCCTAAAACAACGAAGAACCTACTACTTGTACTATTGTGAAAATGAAAAGTTGTGAATTTTACAAAAGGTTCTGAATTTAGCACTCATGAAATTTATTTCCCCAAAATAAAGGAGCCCTAGTTGTCATTTTTGTACTATTCTGAATTTCATATGAATGTTGTGAAATTCATATGATGGTTACGAATTTCCTAACCCGAGAACCACACACGTGAGTCATCTACACTACTTCACGAGCTTTATAATGACATGGATAAACTTGGTTTGGAGTAGTTTAAACCAGTTTGGCATTTTCGAATTTAATTCGTATACTTTAATGTTTAAACGTTGATCGATTTGTAACTTAATTTGTATGCTTTAATGTTTCAAATCCATAAATAATTAACCATAACCTCTAAATTAAAACTCATTTTGTGTTTCAAGTTACTCACTTTGGGACACGATATCTCATTCATATTATCTCTATTTTTAACAAACTTCACTTCTTTGCGAAGCTCTCTTCAAGGAGAAATCAAATCTACTAACCAACACACATATTTACAGCATACATATATATTAAATATTGTTCATCCATTTTAATCCGTTTTTATACGTTTTTATTCGTTTTCATTCACTTTTATATGTATTCATCCGTTTTCATTCGTTTTATCCGTTGTTATGCGTTTTCATCCGTTTTTATATGTTTTTTATCCGTTTTCATCCGTTGTTATACGTTTTCATCTGTTTCATCCATTTTTATATATTTTCATCTGTTATTATATGTTTTTTGTAGTATATTGGATATCACAATACAAGCTTAGGAATGATGGGTTGGCCAAATTTCTAGGAGAGAAAGTGACTAGTCTAGTGAGAGAAAAACACCTTAAGTGTGTGTATTATCAAATAAACAACCAACCCCTTCCCATGGCTGGAAAGGGGTATTTATACAAGTGTTTTGATGCCCCTAAATGGGTCATGGAGTGGGCTAACAAGTGGGTAAAGACCCGGCCCAACATCATAAGTCGTACGGTAACTAAAAGATTAAAACTAAGACTACGAGCTAACCTATGCTAGATATAACACGGGGTGACCGAGTCTTTTACATGGATTTTCATAATCCTAACAATCTCCCCCTAAGGGAGGTCACCCCAGAAAATACAAATTGAATCCTAGCATTATATTTGAATTAATCTTTGATTCTGGCTTGTAGTCTTTTGATTCTTCAACATTTGTCGTTGTACATCAAGTAGTGATCTTTGAGCTTTGTTCCTTGGACTTGAGTGATCTTTGAGCTTTCTTTGAGATCACCATCCACTTTAAATCTCTTAATCATCCTTGTTGTGGAATATTGCCTTCATGTGATGTTGTGACTTTCGGACCCGCATACTCACACTCTTCTGGATCATGATAGTACTTATCAGAGTTGCGGAAGCTGTGTTGTAGGTCTTTCAGTTGTCATGATGTCTTTGATTAGAAACATTAAGTGTGAGCATGGGGTTGTGAATTGACTTTACTGGAACGAGGCATCTGCATCTCCATCTTTATGTAATCCTGAAATACAACAGTTAACAATAAAGCTTGGTGACGAATATGGCTTTGTCATTCGTCAGAGTTCGGTTGCATTAACCTCCGGTTCCGTGAGGACCATTTTACAGTATAAATAATGTACCTGTGATAAGGTAGATTCATTATAAGAACCTCCTGACACGGTTTCCAGCTCAAAGTGTTAGATCATCTAACGCAAATGCATTAGCTTCATTGTACTTGTTAGTATCTCTTTACCTGACACCTCAAAGCAGGCTACCTCACTAATATTATTGCTACTATTAGAACGGTAAGAGTTAATCAGTAAGTTACTATCTCACCGATTGAAGATAAAATTGATTTGAAAATCAATCGATGTGTCACTAGTTAAAGTGATTTTTGTAACGCATCAGAGTTTTAAGTCTTAACAAATTCATCGTCCGTCAATTCATAAACTGGACTGAATCGAATGCCACATGTCACAAGTTGATCCATTAAGGAGCTTACTAGTTCACCTACGCTAGAGCTTGTTGAATGTATGGCTCTAGCAGATATCCATCTCACAGGGGGGGAGGTGTGAATACTTTCGTATCACTCGGATGTTCTGGCAATATCACAAGGATAATGCGTAGGACTCTTAAGATAATCCTTGTTTTCACAGTGTGTGAAAGACAAGTATATTGGAATAGTGTCCTAACGAGATTTATTGATGATCTCTAGGCTCTAGACTCAATAGTGTGTTTTGATTTAAGTGAGCGGAGGCTGGAGCAGACTGCCACCTTTTTAATACCGACTAACTCGGAGTGAGAGAGTCGGTAGATTACGTGTTAAGTCTCCGTGAAAATTGAAACATAAATCTTTTGAGAGATTCTGAGTGGCTAGGGAGGGTTGTGCAACGTATTACTGGGTCCATGATACTTGTCTTCCATGTCAGCAATCAGCCATGTGATTCTGACAACATATGTATTGACCCGGTTTCTGCCTAATGTTAAAGGAGGGCTGCTTTCTTTTCACCCTTTATCTTAACAATTATTTTTCATTCTTCAACCCCTTCAGTGCTTACCGAGACTTCATTACTAGTGCCTTGTTGGGTATGTTCTAGTACTAGCTCCATCTCAGTCTGCACTATTCCTTTATTCACATTACTCCTTTTGTAATCATACCTAAGGACTTCTACAATAACTAGTGAATTGTCCCTGGGTAGATCCCTCCAGCTCTGGCGGGATTGTGGGAACTCATACCTAACCTTACCATCCTTATAACTCTGATAAAGTAATTATAGGGTCAGTCTTTGGTATTTCCACAGTTGTCTTCGCCATAAAACCATTTGAAAATCAATCAAGGTACGGGCGATGTAAACATCAAAGCATTAGTACATTGATTGTTTTGATTTATGAAACTGCTCCCCCTCAACATGTGCATCGATATTCGAAATTGTTTGGCACATGAAGGGAGAAGAACCTGCTTGAGTCTTAATAGATCACATTTTATCAAATTTAATATTTAAATCACATTCTCTCCCTTAATCAAAAATTTTAAACCTTTTGAGATTTAGGATCTTAATTAATTTAAATATGTTAGAAAATTTAGGAGAAAATG
>BQNB010126108.1:0-19653 GCA_026074375.1 Tanacetum coccineum
GCATCACCCAGCAGAATATTATAACAATCAATATATCAAGATCCAATCTCCTTTTCATTACAAACGCATTGTTGCTTCTGCTCGTATCTTATGAACAAGATTGAAGAATTTGCACGGCTTGCTACAGGACTTCATCAAGAAAGTTTATTTTGTTTTTTTACTATTAAAGTTTTCACTCCAGTCTCGAGCTTTTGTGATTTCGCCGCTTAGACTGCAGGAGAGTATTAGCCAGTAAATAAGTTGGCCCAAGTCCGGTGTGTGGGTTCTGGGTCCATTAGGGTTTTAGTGATACCTTTGTAATCTATAAATAGTGATGAATAATAAAGTCATACGAACGGGGTTTTCTATCATTTAACAATTCACAATTACTAAAACGTTCTCTGTGAGTAAGTGTTTGGTTATTGATTAAATTGATTCATTAGCTTAATTAATATATGCAGATTCTTTGTATAATAAACAAAACAATCAACTTAAATTAAAAAAAAACGATACAGTCACATATAAAAGCCATATATATTCGAAAGAGAAGAGAATAATATTGAATATAATTATTGATATAAAGATGTTGATTTTGAAATGAATCAACATGTATGACAAACACATGGAGAATGTGGACCTAGTGGAGTACCGGTGCATACTCCCTTGGCATTCTGACCAAATCTTTTGACACATATGTCATTGCAACAACCAGGCGTATCTTATGAACAAGATTGAAGAATTTGCACGGCTTGCTACAGGACTTCATCAAGAAAGTTTATTTTGTTTTTTTACTATTAAAGTTTTCACTCCAGTCTCGAGCTTTCGTGATTTCGCTGCTTAGACTGCGGGAGAGTATTAGCCAATAAATAAGTTTGCCCAAGTCCGGTGTGTGGGCTTTGTGATACCTTTGTAATACCTTTGTAATCTATAAATAGTGATGAATAATAAAGTCATACAAACGGGGTTTTCTATCATCTAACAATTCACAATTACTAAAAACGTTCCCTGTGAGTAAGTGTTTGGTTACTGATTAAATTGATTCATTAGCTTAATTAATATATGCAGATTCTTTGTATAATAAACAAAACAATTAACTAAAATTAAAAAAAAACGATACAGTCACATATAAAAGCCATATATATTCGAAAGAGAAGAGAATAATATTGAATATAATTATTGATATAAAGATGTTGATTTTGAAATGAATCAACATGTATGACAAACACATGGAGAATGTGGACCTAGTGGAGTACCGGTGCATACTCCCTTGGCATTCTGACCAAATCTTTTGACACATATGTCATTGCAACAACCAGGCGGGCATGAAGGGCTGCATAGAACATCCTGCAAGTCGTGAGAGCATTGATCACCATCTGGGTTAACAAACGAATCCTTTTCAGCAACGACATCACGTGCATTCAACATATATGGTTGTTCACCAACTGCATGCATGCATCATGTTACGTACGATATGAATTGTCAATCAAACCAAATCATATGTTAGGAATATAAAAGACACACAACAGAAATATATTACCTAGCAAACAGAAAATGACGAAGATCATGTAAGTGTTCATGACTAGAAATGGTCCTTGAAAATCACTTTATTATGATTTTTTTCCTTAGCAATTAAAAAGAATACTTTTACTATGCTTGTTGTTGTTAACTCTGCGGTAATCGAGATTTTATAGCCCGCATGCCTTAAATATGGTAATTAATAAATTACAGTTACATATTACTATAATAATGTTAGCATTCACAAGAAACGCTTGATTCTTTCCGTGGTTTAATTTCTTTGAATGGAAAATATTTGCATTGATTAAAAATCAATAACTGATTTAGAGCATCCACAACTTAAGCTTTTGAATTTTTTTTTTGAACGGCAAATTGATATTATTAAAAAAACTAGCAAGGAGCTAGAAATTACAAGGATATGGATTTAGGACATTTCATCCAAGAAATCCAATCAATATTGTTTTTACATCTATTGGAACACCAAGTAAAAGAGTACGAAACAATATCATCAAAAAGAAGTTCCATACGCGGATGAGAAGATCCAAAAAGCACTTGGTTGCGGAATTTCCAAATCATCCACCACATAACATAAAAGACCCCTTCTAGCATTTCCTTTTGAGTTTTAGAAAACCGAGTAGTTTTGAACCAAGCAATCCATTCTTCGTAACAAGAAAAATCTGGAATATCAATTTCCCACCATCGAGCAATTTTACGCCATAAAGTCCGAGCTAAATTACAAGAGTAGAAAAGATGCGAGCATGATTCTCCAGCTAAACCACAATTTGGGCATATAATAGAAGGAATATCAATCCCACGAAGTGAAAGGTTAAGTCTCGTGGGGAGCTTATCCAAACAAACTTTCCACGCTAAAATATTTACCTTTATTGGAACCACTTTCACCCATCTAGTAACGTCACCAACAAAAGGTAAAAGAATATCATCAATAAATGTTCTAGCCGAGTGAACAGAAAACTCACCAGAAGATCCAAGAAGCCATGCCCATCGATCATTGGAAGGAGATAAAGATATAGACCCAACAAGTTCAACTAGATGGTGAAGCTGCTCTTCTTCCACCCCTCCACGGGGGTTTCTACGAAAAGAAGCAACAAACGAAGCATCAATGAGTTTATCTGCAACCGTAATACCTTTTTTGAGCTCCAACGCATATAAACGAGGAAAAGATCTGCTAAGGGGGACATCATTAATCCAACAATCTTCCCAAAAGAGAGTGTTCGCACCGTTTCCCACTTTCTTTTTCAAAAGCGCAAGAAGGTTAATACCTTTTGCGGACAAAGAATTGAGCTCTTTCAAGATACAATTCCAAGGGGATAAACTGGAAACCGAACCTGTGTGAACAAAAGGAGAACGATTGCCATATAAAACAGCAATAAGACGATGCCAAAGGGATGCATCCTGCGAAAGAAATCTCCAAACCCACTTAAATAATAAGGATCTATTAAGCGCAAAGAAGCTGGACACACCTAGCCCTCCTTTTTGTTTAGAAGCCAAAATTTTGTTCCAACTAATCATAGAGAATCTCTTTTCATTTATATCGGCACCATTAAAAAATTTTCTGCGAAGGGATTCCAAGTCACGAAGAACACCCAAAGGAGCTTTATAAAGCGACATATGATAAAGAGGCAAGGACGTAAGGACAGACTTGATTAACGTAAGACGTCCACCAACGGAAAGAGTCTTAATTTTCCATTTTGATAATCTGTTAGAAACCTTACCAATTATCTCATCCCAAGCCTTTCTCCTAGAAGGAGACATCCCAACCTTGACACCAAGATAAGAGAACGGAGTGGAAAAAGTAGAACACCCAATAATGTTAGCTGCCGCAAGAACTTCCTCATTAGAGACTCCAATGCCCATGAGTTTACTCTTAAGAATATTGATTTGAAGACCCGAAGCCAAAAAGAAGCATTTGAGCATACGAACTATGGTAAGGATGTTTGCTCTATCCCATTTGCCAATGAAGACTGCGTCATCAGCATAGAAAAGATGAGATAACGTCAACGAATCATCAAATCGGATACCCTTAAAAAGATCAGCATTTATGATATTATTGAAAGAAAGATGCAAACTTTCCATAACTAAGATGAACAAATAAGGAGATAAGGGGTCTCCTTGCTTCAAACCCTTGTGGAACTTAAATTCAGCGGTCGGACTACCATTAACAAGAATAGATCCCATAGCCGACGAAAGACATCCTTGAATCCATCCTCTCCATTTAATGCCAAACCCAAAGTTTCTTAAAATAATATCTAAGAAGTCCCATCTCACAGAATCAAAAGCCTTTTCAAAATCCACTTTAAAAATCATGGCTTTCGATTTATGAGCTTTGCACCAAGAAATAAGCTCATTTAAGATGAAAGGACCGTCAAGAATTTGACGGTTGGATACAAAAGCAGATTGAACATCACTAATAAGCTCAGATATTACCATCTTAAGACGATTAGCCAAAATCTTAGAAACGATCTTGTAAAAACACCCAATGAGACTAATTGGCCTGTAATCTTTAACAAACTTCGCATCATGTTTCTTAGGGATTAGAGCAATGAAGGATGAATTACATCCAGGAGGGAACTTACTTGAGATGAAAAACTCACGGATCGCATTAACAAAATCATGCTTAAGAATATCCCAAAAAGTACGAATAAAATCAAATGAGAAACCGTCCGGACCTGGCGATTTATTGGTTCCGCAATCCCAAACCGCTTTCTTGATCTCATCAAACGTAACATCACACTCCAAGTCATCCACCTGCTCAGAAGAAAGCTTTTTGAACAAATGACAATCAATATCAATACAAGGACCAGAAGGACTCTCAAATCGATTGGCAAAGTGCATGAGAAATTCGTTTTTAACCTTGCAAGGTTCGTCAATCCAATCTCCATCTATGAGAACACCACGAATAGCAAGTTGCGATCTTTTCTTATTAATTATCCCATGAAAATATTTGGAATTTTCATCGCCTTCAATGGCCCATCTCACCTTTGCTTTCTGAGCCAAGTCTAAAGAGTGACTTTTGTTAAAATTATGAAGCTCCTTTAAGAGAGAAATCCTTTCAGTGACTAACTCCTCGTTGCTAAGCCCATTATCGAATAACTTGTCAAGATCAGACAACCGAGCTTTGATAGAAAAGCAAGTATCATTAGAGCGTTTTATATCATCTTTACACCACTCTTTTATTGAAGCTTTAAGTGCCTGAAGCTTTTTCTTTAAAAGAATAATCTTATTAGAATCATTAGAACTTGAATAGCTCCATGAATCCTTAATGAGTTTATCAAAACCTTTCTTGTGAAACCAAGATTGATAGACACGAAAAGGGGATGGCCCATAATCAGTAACAACTTCGCGCATAATGATGGGTCTGTGATCGGAAAGATGCCTGTCAAGACAAATAGCTGACAGAGAAGGAAATTTCAGAAGTAAACCTTCAGAAATTAAAAACCTATCCAATTTACTCATTTTCTTGGCCGATTTGATAGCCCAAGTAAACGAATATCCTTCAAGGGGAAGATCAATAAGCCCAGCAGTAGAGATGAAGTGATTAAAAGCATTGGCGGCCGTTTCATTAAAAATCGTCCCAAACCTTTCTTGTTTTGATCTAACTTCATTGAAATCGCCTAAAATAATGCATTCTCCATCCCATGTATCAATAATGTGAGTAATATATTCCCAAAGAGATTTCTTCTCAGAGATATCTTGTGGAGCATAAATAGAAACAAACATAACCTTAGTAGCAGTAGAAAGCCAAGTACCACGAACCGCCACAAAATAATCAGAAATGGTGGCATTATCTTTAACAAAGCTATTAGGATCCCACACACATAGAATTCCTCCTGAAAGACCAACAGAAGAACTAAAAGAAAAGTCGAAAAAAGAATTACCCCATAAATCTTTGATAGAAAAAAGATTAATGCTCTCCAACTTTGTTTCTTGAATAGCAACAAAGTTAATCTTATTCTTAGTGTTTAACTCCCGAATCCACTGTTTCTTGGCTGATTGGCCAAGACCTTGAATGTTTAAAGACATAACATTCATTTAAAGACCATGGAATCTCCATGAGAGGCTACAATATCCTCTAAGTTTTTCTTGCATCCGGCCATGTTGTATCCCATAGTTTGTCCGACTTCCACCAAGTTTTCAATAACATCCATAATTGATCCTCCTGTTTTAAGGCTAAAGGATCGGTTAACGCCACTAACATTTTGAGATCCCCCTATATTAGGACTGATATCAGAATGCACAGGCAGATTAACACTAACACCAACATTTACCTCTTGAGTGAAACCAGGAGGGTGAGAAGGATCGCTATCCTGACTCGCAACCCTACTTTGTTTTACTTTTGGGGGAATAAGGGGTAAAAGCCTTTTTTATGGTTACATTTTAAATAAAAGTCATTTTATGATTACTTTTGGAATTAGGAGTTAGTCTTTTTTATGGTTATAATTTTAAATAAAAATCATTTATGATTACTTTTTCTTTAAAAGTAACATGTTTTCGTATTTATCTTTTTGGGAGGTGATATGCACATCACACAAAGTGATGTACACACCACAAAAGCACATGTGTGATGCATATGGTACAACACCACATACGCATTTTTGTGGTGTGCACATCACTTTGTGTGGTGTATCTTTTAATTCATTTTGAATAACGTACAAATAAAAGCTCATTTATGTGTGACATATTTGCATTTTTTATTCATTATGCATAATATTTACTTATGCATAATATTACTTATGAAAAATAATATACATATACAAAACGAATCATAAAGACAAGTATATTATGTAGGGATGAGCATGGGTACCGAAAAAACGGTATTGTACCGGTACCGACCCGTACCGGTTCCTTTTACCCGGTACGGTACCGGTACCTCAAAACTCGTTCATAAAAAATTTGGTACCACTAAGAACGGTACGGTACCAAAGCGAGAATTCCCGAGTTTAGTATCAGAATATAAAGAGGCTAAATTTTTTTTACTAAATTGTGATCCAAACATTCGGACATCCCCTCCGCATATGTTTTGTGCGGAGTTGTCGAAAGCTCATCCCCGTGTTCATCCCTATCTTCCAGTGGAACATATATAACCCGTTATCTTATCTTATACTATTAAGTAGCAACACTTCATTATGTTATATTATATTAAGTTAGCTGTATGTTAAATATATACTGTGAGGAGTTGTTCCGCAAATATACTTTGAGGACTTGTCCAAAGCTGAAACTAAGGGTTATATATCTTTCACGTACAAATGTACTAACATTGCCCTTATTCAAGATATACTGTATATAGATTTCATGGTTATTGTTGGTTGTGAGTTATATGGATCTAATGTAACTATATATGTTAAGTATATACTGTAATTTTGGTTTACTAATTTTGGCTTCCTGGGGTGTCAAGTTATAATGAGGGGTTAGTATATTTTCTTCCACCAATAAAGATTGAACTCTAAAGCGAACAACTAAAAGAGTCAAATTTGAGATTACCTTTTATACTAAACGATACTCGTTTCGATTTAGTAACGGTTTACCCGGTACCAAAACCGGTACCACTACTGGTACCAATATACTCCTCGATTTCGGGATCGAGACTACATATTTTGATCGAGAAAAAATACGGTACTTTGTAAACGGTGTCGGTACGGTACCAAAATGATACCGTGCTCATCCCTAATATTACGTGTAACAAGGTTTTTTCTAGTCCGTTATTTGAATAAAAATGTAAGTAAATATAGCATCATACTTTTACCCTTACTTTTTAGATGAAAATTACTAACACACATGGGCGGATGTACATAGTCACTATGGGGTTGCCAAAAGTTCAATATAGACCCAATATTTGTTATAGACCCAATGAACCAATCATAGCCACTCATTTTTTCATAAAAAATAAAAAAACCCACTTTCCACCTCTTTTTAAAAAATTAAATATCTCACACACTGTTAATCGTTACGCAAAACAAAACATACCATCGCGACGAGAATTAAATTATCTTTCTATAGAGGGGCGACACTATGTACTTTCGACGAACTTTTTTTATGATTTTATGAAGTCATATACGATTTTATGAAATCATATATGATCCGTTATACGAATCATATATGATTCGTTATACGAATCATATATGATTTTCGCAATTCGTGACTAAAAAAAAAATCGAAAAAAAGTTCCTCGAAAGTATATCGTGTCACCCGTCTACTGAAAGATAAAAAAATACTCGTCGCGATGGTGTATTTTTTGTCGTGTGACGATTTACCGTTTGTAAGATATTTTATTTTTAAAAAAGAGGTGGAAAGTGGGTTTTTTTATTTTTGATGAAAAAATAGATGGACGAGATTGATTCATTAGATCTATGACAAATAATGGGTCTATGTTGATCTTAACTCCTATGGGGTTTTAGTGTAAAAAAAGTTATTGACCATTTGGACTTGTTAACATATTCTAATTAAATTTGCCTTTCAGGTTCGTTTTCACCTTTATGTGATGAAGGAACCAAAAATGCTCGTCTTTTCTCAGTACACACATCGGATACAGTTGTTAGCAATTCAACTGCCTTTTTTGAACCAAAACTTTTATGCCGTTAGGGCTCGATAGACTTGTGGGAAGTGCATCTCATCACAAAATCAAATTGCCTTCTCATTTTGAAGATAACAATGTAAAAACATTGTATCTTTGTCTTCATCTTATTGTGCACAACGACTTTTGTTAAAAAAAGAAAAAAATCTGCCCACGTCCTCTAACTTCCTAGTTTCGCTATTGCTTGCTGATAACGCCTAAATTATACATGTTTTCAGTGGCATTATTCTATATATTTTCATCATTTCTCGTGAACTTTCGATACTTAATAGCATGAAATGTGTGCATGTTCACATGAAGATAGACTAAGCTCAAAAGTTTCCAAGATACAAGTGTTTACACCTTACGAAAGACTAGCTAGTTGATTAGAAAGAATAAAGACCAAAATTATGACGAGGTACGCCGCACTTTTCCATAAGTACGCCGTACTTTAGTCCAGAGTCAATGAAGCAGTAAATACTAGAAGTACGCCACACTTTTATATAAGTACGCCGCACTTTTATATAACTACGCCGCGCTTCATCTCAGCATTAATGATTTTGAACCGACATAAGAAAAAGTACGCCATACTTTTCTACAAGTACGCCGTACTTTTCTACAAGTACGCGGTACTTCATCCCTTTCTCAGCCTATAAATAGAGACGGAATTTTGTCATTTGGATATATCTCTCACTACTTCAAAACACATACATCTACAAATCATCTCAAACATTACTCTATCCTTCCTTGGTGTTTTAAGCACGCGACCACGACGAGACGAACATCAAGAAGACGGGTTTTATAAGAATTAGTATATTACGGGTTTTTAAATAAGATTCGATACTTGTAATCGAGTTATCTTATGATCCTTTACCTATCAGAATCTCATATGTATTTCATTTCCTTAATTATCTTTATTATTATGAACTCCGTAGCCATGAGAGGTTAAACCTCTTATGACTACTCGGGTATGTTAATATAATAAAGAAGCATTTGGTATTATTACGATCTTTCTAATCTCAGGTTTATATTGAAATCCTATCGTGTTAATCTTGTCAACTTTGATTATCAACTTTGATTATATACTCATAAAGGTATCGGTCGAAAGACCCGTTATGAACTATATAGTTTAAAGATTTGTCTATGATCTTTATCATTTGGATGGAAAAATCCGCTTATGTTAGTTGATAAACAAAACAAATTCAATATAATAGTAACTCGATTAAGTGAGTGACACACTTGATTAAGTTAAACTATTATAAATCTTGAGTTAAAACCATTAATTTGTGAAAATATTTTTTGACGAAAAAACTTTTTTATAAGTTAAGCTTAAAACCGAAGATCGTAATTATCACCATTGCTACTGAATTATATGAAATTGTCCGAGTAGTCATATCTCTTTATTATTGATTCCATCTATTACTTGTTATTATTTGTTTTAAATCCTTTCGATTATATGAACATAATCAAATCCCTGTGGACGACCTGGTCTTACCTGAAATATTATACTACGTACATATGTTATACTTTACCCATGTGTTGGTTTAAAAATCAGTAAAATCAGTCTTATAAATTTAAAGCTTTTACCACACATCAAAGTTTTTGGCGTTGCTGCTAGAGATTTTAAACTGTTCTATGATCATTTTTAGTATTTGAAACAAATATTAATCGCATTCTTATCATTAAAAAAAATCATTCCTCTCGATTTCTGTGACGTCCGTTACAGAAAGTGCACTGCACTTTTTGCAATCAAATGTTTTTTCCTAAAAACGTTCTCAAAAATCCACAAATTCCCGTTGGATGCATACACGTGCTTCCAATTCTGAACTTGTCGAACCACTAGCTGAACCTGAAAGAACTTTTAATCGTAGACTTCGTCGACGAAACAAGAGAGTCCCTTTCGAACGAAGGGACAAACGACCCGAACACCCACAATAATCTACCCACCTATTCTCGATACCAACCATTTATTTCACTTTCTTATACTTCTTGATAATCTTAACCTCATGGATGATGAACCCATCTGAGCAGCCGACCGTGTTGTCGCTCTGACTCCCGGTTTTGCAATCACTATTCCTGAAACCGCAAATGAATTCACCATTTATGGTAACCACTTGACTCTCGTCAAAGGAAACTAATTTGATGGTAGAATTAAAACTAATCCTCGCAAACACATTCACGAATTTCTCGGTGTATGTGATATGTTTAAATACAGAGAAACCAAAAATAAAGCCGTCCGACTAATGATGTTTCCCTTATCACTCACGGGTGAAGAAAAAACTTGGTTGGATGAACTCAACAAAGGAACCATTGAATCCTGGGATAAACTTCGAACCACCTTTATTAGCCGATTCTTTCCCCCAGCCTTATTTGACTGATTCCTCGGAGAAATTTGAGCTTTTTCCCAACATGAAAATGAAACTCTAACCGATGCTTAGCTTCGTATGAAAGAAATGCTCAAAAATTTCTATGGTCACAATCTCACCAAAGGAAATATCATAAATATCTTTTATCACGACCTTAAGGAAACAACCCAAGAAGCTCTCAACGCTGCAACTGGTGGCATATTCTTTTACAAAACACCAAATCAAGCTTATCAACTTCTCGAAGACAAAGTCTTACTTAAACTTGATTGGGCTAAAATTCAAAACCCAAAGCAATCTTTCGTAAAACTGTAGCTTTCGCCGATGAGGGCAGCAGTAATTCCGATACTGACAAAATTATGGCAAGAATGGATGTCATGACCATGAAAACGGATGCTCAGTACAAAGAAATCCAATCTCGTGCCAAATGAAATCTTTGTGGAGGTAATCACTCAACCACGGATTGTAACGATGATCACACCTATGTCCCGTGAAGAAGAAGTAAAATTCATGGAAACCTTCCGACGTACCCGTTTTTACAATGATTATCTCGACCGAGACTCGAATCGCGATAATTGGCGCTCAAGTGGAAGAAATGATTACAACCGAGATTATAATCGACCCAACTCTAAAGAAAAACCTGACCTTCAAAAATAATTAAGCGATTTTATAAAAGCTCAACAATCCACACACGCTTTTGTTAAAGAAACATTCTTGGATCTTAAAACCAAATTAGAAACAACAACCAAAAACACTTAAGCCTTAATTCTGCATTTAGAAGCAAAATTCGACCGACTTGCTGATAAGTAATCTGCTCGACCTTCTGGATCTCTTCCAAGTAACACTCAACCAAACCCCCGAGGTAACCCATCTAAACCATACCAACCGCCTCAAGCTCAAAATGAGCACGTAGATGCCGTATTTACATAAAGTGGTAAAACTTATGACCCACATGTCAATCCAAATGATTCCCAAAATCCTATTAATTTTGATAGTGATGATGAGAATGAAAAATCAACACTGACACCTCAAACAAAAACACAAAAACCTGTCAAAGAAACACAAACACCCAAACCATATAAACCAAAAATCTCATATCCTCAACGCCTTCGAAAAGAGAAAATGGAAGCCTAATACGGAAAATTCCTCAACATGATTCGTGTCATTCGAATCAACGTATCTCTTATCGACGTCTTAGCCGGAATTCCGAACTATGACAAATTTCTCAAAGAACTTGTTAGCAACAAACACAAACTTGAACAAATCTCATCTGCTTTCCTTAGCGATGAAAGTTTCGCTATGATTCAAAACAAAGTTCCACCCAAACTCGGAGACCCCAGAAGTTTCCTTATACCTTGTACCTTTGACAAAGTCTTCTCTTGCAATGCCTTGGCCGATCTTGGCGCTAGCATCAATCTTATGCCGTATTCTGTATACGCAAAACTATCTCTCGAAACTCTCAAACCAACTAAAATAAGCGTAAGATTAGCAGACCGATCATTCCAATTCCCTATTAGAATAGCTGATAATATGTTAGTCAAAGTTGGTAAATTCACTTTCCTTGTGGACCTCATTATTCTTGAAATAGAAGAAGATAGTAAAGTTTCTCTAATCTTAGAAAGACCTTTCCTACATACCGATGATGCAGTAATTCATGTAAAACAAAAACAACTCAATCTTGGAGTTGGTTCCTAACGTATGATCTTTCATATCGACTCTGCAATGAAACACTCCTATTCTAACGATGATACATGTTTTAGCATTGACGTCATTGACAAAATCTTAGACGAAGATTTTGATGCTCTTCTCAATGAAGGAAGCTCAATCCTTTACTCCATCGAGGGAACTCCTCTCGAAGAAAAACTTTGCTGAATTCGATGAATTTATAGCAATAACTATCGAAGAAAACATTGAATCAAAGCCCACTAAAGAAATACCATTTGAAAAAATAACTTTCAACAGCGAATATAAAATCAAGAAATCTCTTGATGAACCCCCTACGAATCTTAAACTCAAACCTCTTCCAAATCACCTCGAATATGTATTCTTGGAAGAACCTTCTTTTCTTTTTGTGATCATATCATCTTATCTTTCCGAACCAAAACAAAGAGAAACTAGTCTCTGTTTTTAAAAGACACAAGCAAGTCTTTGCTTGGAAGACCACAAACATTCCTGGTATTTGTCCTTCTTTCTGTAAACATAAAATACAACTCTTAGATGACAAGACCAGTTGTTCAAAAACAAAGAAGATTAAATCTAAATATGTAAGACGTTGTTAAAAAAGAAATTGTAAAACTCCTCGATTTCGGAATTATATATCCAATAGCCGATAGCCCTTGGGTAAGTCCCATCCACTATGCACCCAAGAAAGGTGGTATAACAATAGTCACAAACGAAAAAGATGAACTTGTTCCAACAAGAACCATTACGGGTTGGCGAGTTTGTATTGATTATCGTAAACTCAATGAAGCAACCGCGAAAGATCACTTTCCATTGTTATTCATGAATCAAATGCTAGAAAGACTCGCAGGAAATAAATACTTATGTTTCCTCGATCCTATGGATCAAGAAAAAATAACTTTCACATGCCCTTTCGGAACATACGCTTATATGCGAATGCCTTTTGGTTTATGTAATGCACCAACAACATTCTAAAGATGTATGTCGGCTATCTTTCACGACAAGATCGAAGAATCTGTAGAAGTATTCATGGATGACTTCTCCATCTTTGGAAACTCTTTTGATAATTGTCTTCACAATCTTGATAAAATGCTTCAACGTTGTAAGGATGCAAATCTTGTCTTTAATTGGGAAAATGTCATTTCATGGTTAAAGAAGGAATCGTTCTTGGCCACAAAGTATCTGGAGCAGGCCTTGAAGTTGACAAAGCCAAAATCATCGTAATTTTTAAACTTCCACCCCTCACTAATGTTAAAGGCATTAGAAGCTTTCTAGGACATGCCGGTTTTCACCGACGTTTCATTAAAGACTTTTCAAAAATTGCTTGTCCTTTAACCAAGTTGCTTGAAAAAGATACTCCATTTGAATTCAACGATGAATGTCACAAAGCATTCAATGCTCTTAAAGAAAAACTCACATGCACTCATGTGATCATGAGCCCAAATTGGAATCTTCCATTTGAGCTAATGTGTGATGCAAGCGATTTCGCAGCTGGAGCAGTCTTAGGACAAAAAGATGGAAAACACTTTCACCCAATCTATTTTGCAAGCATAACTCTCAATACAGCTCAACAAAAGTACACTGTTACTGAAAAAGAACTTATGGTTGTAGTTTTTGCATTCGATAAATTCTGACCATATCTGGTCTTATCCAAAACTGTTGTCTACACCGATCACTCAGCCTTAAGACACCTTTTCAAAAAGCAAGATGCTAAGCCACGGATACTGCTATTGCAAGAATTTAATATGGAAATAAAAGACAAAAAAATTACCGAAAACATTGCCGCCGATCACTTATCATGAATCGAAAGTGATGAGATAAGTGATAGCGATGCAATTGACGATAACTTTCCTGGAGAAACCCTTATGGAAATAAGCACCATAGAAATACCATGGTTCGCAGACTTTGCAAACTATTTGGTATAGAAAAACAAATTATTCTCTGACCTCAAAAACTACTTTTGGGAAGAACTCTATCTTTTCAAAGTATGTTCTGACGGTATGATTAGACGCTGTATCTCAGGACTAGAAACTCGTACTATCTTAGATCAATGTCACCAGGGACCTATCGGTGGACATTATAGACCAACAACAACCACTAAAAAAGTTTTAGACTCAGGCTTTTACTAGCCAACAATAATTAAAGAAGCTCATACACTCGTTCGTCTTTGATACGCATGCCAAAAAACTAGAAATAGTGATGAAATGCCCTTAAATAGCATACAAGTATGCGAAAGTTTTGACATCTTGGGTATTGACTTCATGGGACCTTTCCCAAAATCATACAAATTTGAATACATCATAGTCGATGTCGATTGTGTATCTAAATAGGCCGAAGCTCAAGCTTTACCTACTAACGAAGCCAGAGTTGTTATTTCATTTCTGAAAAAATTATTCTGTCATTTTGGAATGCCCAAAGCTCTCATAAGTGACCGAGGTACTCATTTATGTAATAAAATCATGGAAAGAACTATGAAACGATATGGAGTAAACCACCGATTTTCCATAACTTATCATCCTCAAACAAGTGGTCAAGTTAAAAACACAAACAGAGCCTTAAAAGAATTCTTGAGAAAACTGTAAAGGATAATCCTGCTATCTGGTCAAGAAAACTCGATGCTGCTCTGTGGGCCTTTATAACCGCTTACAAAACACCCACCGGAACTACACCTTATAAGCTCATATATGGAAAGAACTGCCACTTTCCGTTTGAAATTAAACATCATGCATACTGAGCACTTAAAAACTGTAATTCGGATCTCTTCGCTGCTGGTGAGAAAAGGATGTTTCAATTACACGAGTTAGATGAACTCTGACATCAGGCATATGAAAGCTCTCGTCTATATAAAGCAAGAACCAAAGTCTGGCATGATAGGAAATTGAAAATGAGAAAGGAATTTGATGTGTTTCAAAAGCTTTAAATTTATAAGACTAAAATTACCAGATATTAAATGGAAACACACAGGTAAAAGTATAACCCACATATGTAGTATAACATTTTAGGTAAGACCAGGTCGTCCACAGGGATTTGATTTGTGTTCGAATAATCGTAGTTAAAATAAACTTTAACAGTTTTAAGATAAATGAAGCTGGATTTAATAATGATGAAGATGACTACTCGGATAGCTTCATATAATTCCTAAGCAATGGTGATAATCACGATCTTAGATTCAGGACTTTAACTTATAAAAAGGGTTTCTCGTAAGAAAACGTTTTCAAAAATTAACTTGTTTAACTCTTAAGACTTATATCTATTTAACTCGATCAAATATGTCACTCAAATAATTTAGTTACTATTATATCAAATTTATTTTGTTTATCAAATCACGTAAGCGGATTTCTCCTTTCAAACGATAAAGACCATAGACAAATCTTTAAAAGTATATAGTTCACAACGGATCTTTCGACCTATATCGTTATGAGTATACAATCAAAGTTGATAAGATTAGACACAATAGGATTTCAACATAAGCTTCAGATTAAAAAGATCGCAATTATACCAAATGCTTATCCATTATATTAGCATCACCGAGTAGTCATGAGAGATTTAGCCTCTCATGGATACGAAATTCATAACAAAGTAATGAAGATAAACAAGAAACATACTATGCCCGGGTAAGAATATGGATAAAAATCTACCCATTACAAGTATCGAATCTTACTACATCCTTTATTCACTAAATACTATGATGGTGTTCTTCGTTCTTCGTCTTTGAATTCATGTATTGGGGAGGATATTTGAGAGATAGATGAGATGAAGAATGTGTGGGATATCTCTAAATGCTTGAAAATTCGTCTCTATTTATAGGCTGAAAAGGGGTAAAAGTATGGTGCACATTCTAAAATGTGCGGCGTACTTTCCTTTGTCGGTGCAAGAATCATTAATGCTGTTGAGAAGTGTTGCGCACATTCTAAAATGTGTGGCATACTTGGTGAGTTAATGCAACCTTCATTTGATTCCATTTAATTCTCTTAATCTTGATAGGAAGTGAGACAAATTCTAAAATGTGCGACGTACTTCTTTGTATTTTTAGCTTTAGTCCTTTCTTTTCTTGTAACTTGTCTTCCAATGAGTATAAACACTTGTACTTTGATCCTTTTAAGCTTGTGAAGTCTTTAAGTGAACCTGCACATGTTTCATGCTATTAAGTATTAAAAGTTCACGAGAAATGATAAAATATATATAAATAACGCCGCAGAAAACTTGTATAATTTAGGCGTTATCAGAATTCAAACATGGAAACAAAGTGCTGCTATTCCATTCAAAATATAAATTCAAACAGCCTAAGCTTATATCTCGGCGGCTTGGACTATATATTGTAAAACATCAATATCCATCCAGATATTTGAACTATATGGTAAAGACGGGAAAACTTGTATTGTTAACGGCCATCGACTTAAGCTTTATCATGAAGAAGATGAATATAATGATCGAAAGGAAGAACTCGCACCCTTCTATCATAAAGAATGAATCACTGATGCGTGAGTCTAGCTAATGACTCTGAAAAATTAAGCGCTTCTTGGGAGGCAACCCATATATAGAAAACCCAAAAATATTTTCTTTTTGTATTTTTTTGTGTGTTTTATTTTCAGCAGGTAATTAGCATATATAAATGAAATAAGAAGATGCTCGCTCCAGGAAAGCTCTCTTATTTATAATTTTACTGCCCTGGGAAGTTCTCGTTTCATTAAATTTTCCCTATTTTTCATATTTATTAGTTCTCACATTGAGGGCAATGTTCAACTTAAGTGTGAAGGGGAGCCAAATAAGAAAAATTAAATACATAATGTTCCTCCATGTTTGCCCAGCAATCTGGCTACATTTTTAGCTGATATTTTATAAAAAAAAATAATATATAGTTTTCCTAAAAATTAAAAAATGTATACAATACTTAGTAAGGCAAATCCTACCCAATTGATATTATAACTAGCATTAAAATCAGTCCACCAAATTATGAGGTTTATTCTAGCTTTTAATGCATCCTTTTTGCATATTTTATGAGAGAGCCGGTAATTTAGTAGCTTTAGAACTTGTGCTTGATTATCATTTACTAGATAGTAGTGAGGTTAATTTATAGACAATTTCGCATGATAAGAGGTAAAAATAAATCCCCATGTAATTACGTTATCTGTAGCACTCGATTTTAGTGCTAAAATTACTAAAGTATCTCAAGAACAAGGTGCTCAAAGATTAAAGTTTTGTGACAGCCTTAGTTATCGTATCTAATATCCATTTGGTATTAAAAAAATATAGTAAAAAATAATAATAATAATAAAAATAATAATAATAATAAAAATAAAAATAAAATAAAAAAATCCATCAAGAAAAAGGAATGAAATTCAAGTTATAAAGCTCTGGTTTGGCACATGAAATCATTATATACCGTACTCACCTACATCATATTTCACGTTTTGCCTATTTGAGATTTTGTCTAGGTGCTCACGCCGCAACGGGCATGTGTATGTGTCTTGTACAAGCATATGGTAGCTATCTAGATTATGTTCGTGTAAATTGAGTGAACTCACAAATATAAACCCTATATGAGTGACTTGTGTGAATAAATAAATACACCCCCTATGTGAAACGCTTTGTTATATGTTTATGCCTGAAACGTTATTAAACCAGTTAAACACTTGTTAAATTAAAAACTATTTTTTCTCCACGTCACGATCAATGATTCTTGTTTTCTCGCTTTAATTGCTTGAGGGCAAGCAATAGCTAAGTTTGGAGAGATTTCATAACGCCTAAATTATACATGTTTTTGGCGGCGTTATTATATATATTTTCATCATTTCTCATGAACTTTCGATACTTAATAGCATGAAATGTGTGCAGGTTCACTTGAAGATAGACTAAGCTCAAAAGTATCCAAGATACAAGTGTTTACACCTTACGGAAGACTAGCTTGTTGATTATAAAGAATAAAGACCAAAATTATGACCAAGTACGCCACACTTTTCCACAAGTACGCCGCACTTCAGTCTAGAGTTGATAAAGCAGTAAATACCAGAAGTACGCCGCACTTTTATATAAGTATGCCGCACTTCATCTCAGCATTAATGATTTTGAACCGACATAAGCCAAAGTACGCCATACTTTTCTACAAGTACGCCGTACTTTACCCCTTTCTCAGCCTATAAATAGAGACGAAATTTTTCAATTTGTATATTTTTCCCACTACTTCAAAACACATACATCTACAAATCATCTCTAACATTACTCTATCATTCCTTTGTGTTTTAAGCACGCGACCACGATGAGATCAACATCTAGAAGACCGGTTTTATAAGAATTAGTATATTACAGGTTTTTAAATAAGATTTGATTCTTGTAATCGGGCCATCTTGTGATCCTTTACCTATCTGAATCTCGTATGTATTTCATTTCCCTAATTATCCTTATTATTATGAACTCCGTAGCCATAAGAGGCTAAACCTCTTAAGACTACTCGGGTATGTTAATATAATAAAGAAGCATTTGGTATTATTACGATCTTGCTAATCTCAAGTTTATATTAAAATCCTATCATGTTAATCTTGTCAACTTTGATTATCAACTTTGATTATATACTCATAAAGGTATAGGTCAAAAGACCCGTTATGAACTATATAGCTTTAAAGATTTATATATGATCTTTATCATTTGGATGGAGAAATCCGCTTATGTTGTTTGATAAACAAAATAGATTCAATATAATAGTAACTCGATTAAGTGAGTGACACACTTGATTAAGTTATAAATCTTGAGTTAAAACCATTAATTTGTGAAAACGTTTTTTGACCAAAAAACCTTTTTATAAGTTAAGCTTAAAACCGAAGATATAACACCCCGTGATTTAGGGTCATTGACGTCGTCAATAAATCCACAATGTATCTTTTGTATTGTACGTGTTTGCTTTAAATCGTAAACGTTAAGTTTAATCGCGTACACCAAAAATTAGCGTTCAATGTAAATGGGCATCAAACAATTAAATGTTTACATCAAGCAAGGGTTAAGTAATTATTTTGAGGATAATTATTAACATTGTTCATTTATTTTTATTGGTTACGTAAATTTATTACGTTTCGCAATAAAGTACGTTTAGGCATACCCGGAACCACATTAATTAATTTACGCTTCAACGAATACCTATGTTTATATATAATGCTAAAAGTTTTATAAAACTTTAGCTACATAAAACACATGAGCCGAAATTTCCATGTATCAAACAAACAAATACATACACTTGATTAATAAAAATCTACACTTTCCATTTACTTCAACTTTTATCCATGCAAGTAACCATTTAAATTAGCAAGAAAGAAAAGAGCTAGTGAACATCATCCTTAAAACCATGGGATGATTCCCACATGAGGAAACATGAAAACATAAACCATTAAGAAGGGTCATGACTAGTGGTTTTGACTACTAGTCATCCCCATTTCACTCATCTTGCCCTCTTGAATTCCTACACCTCATTTCCCTCCCCCTTTGAATATATTGGTCAAATTTAGCTAGTATCTTACCACCTTTATGCATATATATTACATGCATATGAGAGATAACATC
>BQNB010126110.1:6166-19653 GCA_026074375.1 Tanacetum coccineum
ATAAATACATACTACTATAATTTTGCATCATGGGAAGGTCGAGCAGTTTAATGGCATGGTCAAGCACTTAATGTGTAACAACTAACAATATTTAAAATTGGGGAAATGATCCCTGCTGTAGGCACTAGGCAGCATATACTTATCAGTTTATCTGCATCATGGATTATTTTTGCCAATTTTTAGTTTCTTACTTAATGGCCCATTTAATAATCTTTGCACCATGGCCCATTACTTGGCGCCATGTTTACTGGGTACCCTTGGTGCCATAACCAAAAAGCGCTTCCACGTTAGTACAAACCCCTTTGGCAACAGAATTCCTTTGGCACCACATTTTGTGTCGTATTATTTGGCATCAGAAAATGTGGTGCCGTTGTCCTGATTTTTATTTTTTTTCATTTACATAAAATAAAACATACACAATATAACTAAAATAAACTTCATTAAAATTAAAACACATTACATTAATTAAGGGTATAAAATTAAAAAAGTGGAGTTTTTAATAAAGAAAACAAAATACAACAACCCACCCACTTTGTCTTCTTCCTGCTACCTTCTTCCTCAATCTGCAAAACAAAAAAAACAAAAACAAAAACAAATCACAAACACAAACACATTGTCTGGTCACAAACCAACTTCTACACAATAACTTACTACTAAAGGATAGTACGATGTCATAAAAACCAAAAAGAAAACAATGAATGTCATTTCATTAAAGCATACTACCTGGCCCCTAGCCGCCTACACTGAAATCATCACTAGGTGCTTCGAAAGTAGTATCAAACGAAAGGTCCTCAGGGTTAATATGAATGCGCCTTTGAATCATTCTCTGTATGCACGTAAACGTTGCATGTTCACATGTTATGTGATCATTCTGGTAACATATTAGGAAAAAGGTGATTACATGGCAGCAGTAAGTAGAGTGAGTTGTGTCCATACACAGTTGGCAGTTTCACAAATAACTAAATGTGTTTTCTAGATTACAAATCTATTCAATTGTTTGTTTGTGTTACCGTGCAAAGTGGCGGTATATAGCAGCAAATAATTACTCCATAAACATATGAATTTGTTGTTTTGGTATGACCTTTAAACCTAAAATAATTAGATTTCATAATTAAATTTTCTAAATTTTTCAAATGGGTAAATTACATCGTTGGTCCCCAAACTCCACCCCGTTTTCCCATTTGGTCCCCAGATTACGAGGACTCTCATACGGGGTCCCTATTTGACACTGTAGTTACCCGTTTGGTCCCTGGAGGTCCGTTATAGGTAACGACGGTTAACTCCGTCGTTATCCTTTACACGTCGCCCTTCTGTTGAAGGGCAGAATCGTCTTTTTACAAAGTTTTTCTGGTTGCACGTTTGGTCCCTCACCCTTAGTTTGGTTATGTTAGTTTGACAATTTTAAATTTATTTATGTTTATTAAAACCAAAGTTGTGTATAGTTTATGTTACTCTCAAATTTGATTTTCACACTCCCAAATTTGATTGGGACACTCCAAAAAAACATCCATTAAACAGTTGTACCATAAATACAAAGTTGTTTTAGGGGCCGTTTGGTTTGTAAACGGGTTTAGGATTAGGATTTGAATTCTGATTAAGATTTAGATTTGGGGTAGGATTAGGAGAGAGAAAATATAATATAAATTTTTAATATAATTGATTTTTAAAATATTTAGTGAATAGAAAAAAAATATAAGAGAAGTAACACTATATGTGGTTGAGAATAAAAGTATTATTGAGAATAAAAGTATTTCAAAACATCTGACACATTTTCACAAAACCCAGCAAATTGACCCGTTTCATTTTCTAGTCATGATGACTTAATATGTGGTTTCAAAAACCAAACAACAAATTATGAACAAAAGCCCAATACTTTAGATCAAAACTCAAGAGACAAACATGCCCTTAAACTTTGAACTGTTTGTAACTTTGTATATTAGAGTGTCTTAATCAAATTTGTGAGTGTGTTAATCACTCTCCTTTTTGAAAACTCATGAGTTGTTTGGCTATGCTGATAAGAGGCGCATTTAGTTGTTTTACAAGGCGGATAATAGCAGTCAGTAACATTAAAGAACACCAGTCAACATGGCATTTCAAGTAACAACAAACTTTAATATTCACTACCATAAACTAAACATCAACATGCTTCAACACAGGGTCTGGTAGGAGTACGCCAATCCATACTGGGTTACAATATTGCTGAATCCAAAATAGTAGCATGGAAGGAGTACATCATCCTGTGCGCCAACCCATACGGATTACGCCCCCATGCTTGAATCCAAGCCGTAGCATGGAAAAAACGAACATGCTTACCCGAAACTAACCTAAGCTTAGAAACATGCATATGTACAAACATAGACCAGCTGTTCGACCCTACCCATTACCAATATATACATACTAACCAAAAGAACACCAAAATATAACTGCTATGTTTTACCAACCGACCAAAAGACAACACTTTCCATATCAACAAACATCAAGGCGTATTACTCCATCCTTTAAACTTGTCCCCTCAGTAAGATAAAAACGAGCCCACTGATCAGCCATGAACCTTGTCATCTCCTTCATTTTCCTCAGGATTGGTGAGGAATAAATTTTAAGCGAATTTGACACCTTACCCCAACGCAGCTTGAATTCATATTGTGCGTCTCTGTTCGTTACAATCGCCGAAGCATATTCGTACAGTTTGTATGTTTTTACAATGTCTGATGCTATAACCTGTTAAATCTTACGAAAGATAGGTGTCGATAAATATATTTATTGTTTACACGCAATTAACGTATTACATAACACACGTAAGATTAGGCCCTTTTTTAAAGTCTCAGGTGTAAGCTTTTTGTAAAATGCTCTGTCCTCGCGACCGTGAGATGTATGCCTCCTCCAAATGCAAAACCTCATTCATTGGACATTGTATTCTGATATTAACAATACATAATTTGGTTAGAGATAAATAAAATTGAAAGATTAAGATTATATGTATAATGTGCGTAAACACATTAATTCATAAAACAAGTGTTAACCTGTAGGTTTTCTTCCAAGATAAAAGAAAGTGTTCCTTAACACGTGACTCGAGTAAGTCTCACTTTCCGTAACAGCCTCTCCCGACTCATTAAAAACTGTAAGATGAAACAACCATCTGCGCAACAAAGTAAACGCAAACAATTGACCGGGTTGGAAATCTAACTCCTCCATCATGTTCCTCCACTCATCTTCATAAAGCTACATTTCAAGGATGTTTCAAGAATTCTTAAGTGGCACATTCCCTACCAATACCTTGTACTTCCTGTGGTTGAGCACAAGATCCATCGTCTGTGATCCGAATGGAGGGTACACTCTTTTTCTCTAATTGCAGTGCCATATTCTGTTTCATAATATCATATAATTATCAAAAAAATATACCTTAATCAAAATAAAATAAAATTTTATAATGTTTTAATTACCTAAAATCGAGGGGACCTCTTTGTAACTTGAAGTAAACAACGCCAAAACATAAGACTTGCTTCTTTGTAAGCATGGTTCTCTAGCCCATACTTGTTGTCTGTTGCCACATAGAACATGTCGTGACCCTCTTTAACAAAATGGAGCAACCTAACATTCTGATCAACGTTTCTACACATAAAGTCTGACCATGCAGACCCGATAACAACCACTTTATCTGGGCCCACTCGTCCAAGCTGCACTTGCCATCGTACTCCATGGCAGTTGAGAATTGAATTTTTCCCATGGTATGACCCTCGTAGTAAGTAGTCCTTGTGCATGACATGTCTAATTTATTATTTATACGTAGTAGTTACTAGTTAACATGTGTTCCAAAAACAGATAAATTGCATAGACAACTATGTGTCAGTTTCATAAGCAAAAACATATGTGTATGCCGACTTACCATTCCATTAACAAGTTTAGCACCTGGTTCAAGTATCGTGATAAACTCTCTTCCAAACATTCTTCCTGCATAATAGTTATATTAATTTAGATATACAGTTACAACCCCTAACTAACATTCTATAAATGGCAAAAAATGTTGTAAGGACCATTCTATTTTATTAGCATAAAAACCCATTAACTTATAGAAAGGACCACAAAACAAAAATTATATACTTTTCCAAAAAAAAACTCACTTCCAAACATTCTTCCTGCATAAAAGTTATATTGATTTAGATATACACAGTTACAAACCCTAACGAAGGGAGGTAGTTTGCACTCTTATTTATGATTGGGACACTCACAGTACAAGCAGATAAAGCATAATGTAAACTCCAGTACAACTATGTAATGCATATAATAGAGTGTCCCAATCAAATTTTTGAGTGTGCAAATCAATTCCCTTCTACAGATGGCAAAAAAGGCTGTAAGGACCATTTTATTTTATCGGAATAAAACCCATTAACTTTTAGAAAGGACCACAAAACAAAAAGTATATACTTTTAAGCTTTCTCATAAAGAAGGGAGGACAGCCACACGAATGTACTTTTCCAAAACAAATATATACCAATAATATGTGGGGCTTAGAGGATAGGAAAAAATCAAATTTTTTAATTTACCTACGTATTAAGCTAAAAAAACTAAGATCTTTATTTATGAAACATAAATAACTAAAACGCAGTTGCATGCAAATCTTTGTACCAAGATAAGTGACTAACAAATGTTAATCATATAAACCTTCAAGATATGTTTATAACCAAGCAAACATCACATATCAAAACTTTTAACCATATCACTCTAAATATAACAAAACAAATCAATGACGAAATTAAGTGTAAGTTAAGGATACCCATTAAGAAAGATCCGCTTCAAAGACATGGATGTGAGAGGATTGACAAAGATGAGAGGTTTTGGATTTGGATTAAGAAAGAGATAGAAGTGTTAAAATGATTATAGGTGGATATGTGTGATAACAGAGAGATTATTGGAATACTTGCAAAACGTTTCCTTTTTTATTATCAATATACATTCGGCTCGATTTACCTTTTTTCCTCGAATTTTTATTAATTTATGTATCTGTTTGTGCACTATAATTAGTACTGCGGTACTACCAACTAGTGAGAGGGGAAGCAATATGGAAAATGTATATATTTATTAATTATTAATTATTAATGTAATCTTTTCCTCCACCTAACAAATATTTGGAATTGATGTGAACTTTTCATGTATCCATTTTTTTCAAGAAACAGAGAACAATTTACATATAAATATATATGCCATTAAAGTTTACTTGATGAAATTTTTGTTCTGTGAGTCTTTTTTTGTAAGGTAGAGCTCGATTAATGGTATGTTACTATGTTATACTACCTCGGCCTCTCCAGTCTCCTTGAACTTGGCTGGTTTAAAAAAAATCTCGCATCGTCGTGTATCTATTTTGAGCGACCTATTAGCATTTTTACTAACCTTGTTAATAAGCTAGCATATACTCTGTAATACTTAAAACATTCTATTGTCGTCAAATGTAAAATATGGTATAGGAAAAAACAAGCAAGATACCCCGCGCGTTGCCACGGGACATAATTTTTTTACGAATCGGTTTCGAATGAATATTGAGTGAGAATGTGTCCGTGCGTTGTAGCATAAATAGTTAAAGTTGAGAGTACGTTTTGTAAATTTGTTTTTTCTATTTATATTAAAATTCAACATTTTTATAAAATCGTGCGTATGTCAGAAGACATACTTTTTTTGCGAATTGATTTTGAATAAATATTGCGGGGTAGGTTTTGTAAAAATAATTCCCTATTTATATTAAACTTCAATATATTTATAAAATCGTGCGTATGTCAGAAGCATTTCAATATTGGGCTCGTTTTGTTCGCAATTCGAAGATCTTTCCGATTGTATTTTTTATCTGAAATGAATCGGCAGATATGTGCTATATATTTAATAAATAAAGTTTATTATATAAAATAGTCGTAAATAGTTAAAAGTTGAGGGTCTGTTTTGTAACTTTTTTATATATGATATTGGGTCAGGTGCTGTCGTTTTATATATGATATTGGGCCAGCTGCTTTGTTTGGTGGGCTAAGGTTTTTATGCGGTGCAAAACGGCACCGTTTTAAACCTCAAATGTATAATATATATAATTTAGAGGGAATTTCCGAAATAGACACATAGAAAAGTGTGTTACCAAAATGAACCCTTGAAAATTGTTTTACGAAATCTACTTTACGCGCAAAATGGTTTTACACGCCATTCTTTGTTGCGCGCTATGTATACAACACAACATTAATGCAAAGTTTATACCCCCTACTTGATGATAATTTGATAGTTTTTCAATTTATGATTGTGACACACCGTCTTGATGTTCCGGACTTAGTGGGGGGGGGGGTCTCTATAACCTATCCCATTTATTACTACTATATTTTTAAGTTTCATTGGGTCGAGCAATTCAATGGCCGGGTCGAGCCATTTTCTGAGTATCTTTTTCACGTTTAGACGTTTAGTTTCGACCCCTTTTCATGACATTGCCTAAAAAGTAAAAACCAACTACCATAATTTTACTCTACATTTAATAAAACCAGTAAACCACCTACCGTAAATTAACTCTACATTTAATAAAACCATCTACCTTACTTTTTCATCTATCTTAAATACCCCCACCACCCCCAACTTCTTCATTCCTCAAACTATAACTATAACAACTCCGGATACACTAGAATCAAGACGTTTAAACGACTTGTAGGCTCGAAGCATAAAAGTGTCACAAATAAAGAAACACCTGACATTTCAGCATCATGTTTATTCACATATGCTACGATGTCACCATGTTTCCTTTTTAGTTGCATTGTAAAAATAAACACGTCTAACTCTAACACTAACAACACGAAGGACGACAACCCAACTTTGGTTGTTTGGCTGTAATAAAGTAGAATCGACTCGTCTAACAATGTCAAAAACCAAGAAAAGGGGGGTCAGAGGAGCCATATGTGTGTACAAAGATGCTCCTCTGAAACCTTTTTTCTTTGCTATTTTCATTGTGCAATTTATTACAAGCCGTAAAGAGAAAGATAGTTTGGTAAGATATTTTCGCTTAAGCCTACTTTTGTTCTCCTATGTAGAAAGATTTCTATTTAATTATGACTTTGTTAGTACCACAAACTGCTAAAAAGCCGACTTAATTGGGACATTATACTCTATCCAAAGATTAAAACCACATTACATATATCCATGACGTTTCCAACATTAATAAATAAAGATCAAACGTCTTAAGATAAAAGATACACATAAAAAGTTGTACATTATTTAAACAAAACAACCTTGTGATCTCTAAAGTAAAACCAGATCCTTAATGGAAACTAGTTGTGGTGCACCGCAGTCCGTTTGCACAAAGAAAAACCAAATGGTTGGACTTGGGGTAGTGGGAAAATTTGATGTCTGTGGTAAAAGGAACTTTATAGCGCCAAGTTTGCCTCCTTTTTTTTGTTAGTCAACTTGTAGTGGGAAAATTCGTTCTTTTCTCGACTCTTAGTTTATTGTGTGAAAAGAGATCAAATTTTGGCGCTATACAGTTTCTTTTGCCACAGACATCAAATTGAAAAGAGGAGGCAAACCACGTACAGTCCCTTTGTACAAATAAAAACCAAATTGGTGGACTGGGGTAGTGGGAAATTTTGAGCTTTGTGGCAAAATAAAGTTTATAGCGCCAAACTTTGCCTCCTTTTTTTTGTTAGTCAACTTGTAGGCACACGTGTCAGGTAAAGTACAACCAAAAGCTAAATTTTGTAGAGTTAAATTGCATATCAAGGGACAGAGCCACAGAGGGTGTTGAAGTGTAAGGTTTATCAATCAAACCAATGAACAGTTATGTCTTGTCAAGCAGGAAGATAATTAGGGCAAGTAGTTGGCCATCCACCTAATACTATTAATGTGATTTGGACAAAAAAATTCAAAAGCGGATAAAAAATTATGTGTATTTTAAGTTAAGTAACAACAAATTATGACATTTTTTATAAGTTGATATACATAAGTGTTGTGTATGCAATGTGGTATACCGGTAGAAGAACAAATAAAAGCAACAAAAAGCAGTGTATACTGTATACCATAATCAACATAAAGTCATAAACCATACTTCGTACCTACACCAATATACAAATAATTATAATGTTTTTCCAAAAATCTGTAGATTACCAAAAGACCTACCAGCTACAAGGCACAACATGTGGTCCAGTGGGCGTAGGTCGTATACACTGAACCAGGTTGCCCCACTATCCTGAATCCAAGCTGAAGCATGGAAACAATGGACATGCTGACCCAATACACTATTAAAGCTTAACAATACAACTAATTAAGCTAAAAGGGAAGGTACAACATGCTTCAACACAGGGCCAGTAGGAGTACGTCATCTACGCCGGTCCATACCGGTTTACCCCATGCTTGAATCCAAGCCGTAGCATGAATTAACGAACATGCTGACCCAGTGACCCAAAAAACTAATATTACCATAGGAACATTTATCTGTACAAACATAAACAACTATTTGACCCTACCCACTGCAAATACATACCAACCAATGCTAGTTTTTTACAAGCCTATCAAAACACATCACTTACAAAGATCCTAGGAGTACGTCAAACTTCAAAGCGTACGACTCCATCCTCCAAACTTGTGTCCTTGCTAAGATAACACAGAACCCACTGGCCACGCCAGAAGCTAGATCTAACCATGTCCCTCAGTGTTGTTGTCGAAAACATCTCAACAGATTTTAATTTTTTACACAGCTTAAATTCAAACTTTTTGTCCATGTGACTTACAACCGCTGAATCATATCCGCGCAGTTTGTGCCTGTCGACAAAGCCTTTTGATATGGGCTGTTAAAAGTATGAAATATCAAGATTAGTGAAATATACTTAAGGGAATACGCGAGTAACCTATTATAGCAAACTTATGATTAGGCCCAATATTAAAACATCCAAGGTCTGTTTTATGTAAAAAGCTCTGCATTCATCACCGTGATTAGTGTGCCACCTCCAATTGCAATACCAGCCCATTCGTTCTAAATTATAATCTGAAATTAACAATACATAATATAGTTACAGATATACCAAAATGATACACTTATATTAATGTGCGTGGAAATATTATCTAAAACAAGTGTGAACCTAGTTCTTGTCCGATATGATAATTTGAATTCTGTAACACGTAGGAGGCGTAATTCTCACAAGCCGTAAGAGCCTCTCTTGCAGTATTAAAAACCATAAGACTAAACTTTCCTCTGCGCACAAGTGTCAACGCAAAGTACTGACCGGGTCAGATGGCTAACTCATCCATCATACTCCACCAATCAGGTCCATAAAAGACTAATTTGAAAGTCTTTGGACGATTCACAGATGGTATTTTACCTATAAACACCTCGCACTCCCTGTCTTTAATGAAAAGATCCACCGAGTCTGGTTGTGATGTAGAATATACATTAGGCACAAATACCAATGGTAAAGTCTGTTTCATAATAGTAATAAAAAAGATTGACCTTAATATAAAATCATAGAGAAATCTATAATATACAATATTAATTACCTGGGCTCTACGGGATCTGTCTGTAATATTGAGTAAGCACCGCCAAAACATAAGACTTTTTTGTCTGTATCCATGCATCTCAAGCCCGTATTTGTTGTACGTTGCGACGTAGAACATGTCCTCGCCCTCTTCAATAAAATGGAGACACTTAACATCCTAGGTAATGTTTTTACTCACAAAGTCTGACCATACAGGCCTGACAACAGATATCGCATTCACATATGTTTGTTTTACCTCCACTTGCCATCGTACTTCATAGCAGTTCAGAAGAAAAATTAAGTCATGACCATGGTATGACCCTCCTAGTAAGTATCCCTGGTGCAGGACCTGTCCAATTTAGTGTATTAACAATTTTTCCAAAAATAGATTATTTCCAAACAATGGAAATCCATATTTTTAGTGACAATATAAACGCGCATATGTTTGTGTGCACTTACCATTCCTGTATCAAGATTAGCTTCTGGTTCAAAGCTGCAGATAAACTGATTTCCAAACATTGTTTTAGCATACAAGTTACTAGTAACTTCGAATCAATAATAGGGCCGAACCCTAACATTATATATATAGACAAAAAAGATCTAATATGATGTGATAAAAACGAAAATACCCTTTAACTAACACAAAAGAGACAGCTACACGAATGGGCATAAAGGATGTACTTTTTCTTCCCAAATACTATAACCAATTTCATATTTATCTACTTACATTAGAAAATGTTGGATCCGTATCTATCTAGCCTAAAGTACAATCAAACACTCACATGCAATTCTTTTTTTAGCAACAGTAGTTGCAAAATATTCTTAAAAGTTCTAGATCTAAGGGAAATTATATGTTTGCGCTAAATAAAGAAACACGAACTATCCATAATTTTAACCAAACATCACTTAACAAAAAATTTAACCAACCCATTGTAAAAAATAATAAAATCAACAAAAAATCTGTTATGTTTTCAACAAAAGACACTGACAAAACTAGTATAAAAAAACTGAAAAAACTTTACAAGTAAAAGATACCTGTTAGAGCTTTCGAACAAGACGATCCAAAGAAACTGTTAATATAGGATTAAGAAAGATGAGGGGTTTTGGTGTGGATTAACAAAGGGAGGAACTATGACATCAAAGAGAGTTTTTTGGGTATTGTGTGTAAACAATATTGTCTTTTTCTCGACTTTTACTTTCTTTGTGTGTAGCTTAGTGATGATAGTACTTGTTTTTTGGTTTGTGTGTAGCAGAAAAAAATGTGTATAATTACACATATATCTATGTAATATTATATATTATATTCAACCTAAACAAATATTTTTCAAAGACGGTTTTTAACTCGTGTTTCACTACGAATCAAGGTTTGACGTTGATTTATGTTAAACGCAATTGTTTGTTAATAAAAAATGTTTTAACAGCTGGTAAAACAAAGGGGATATTTACGTAAATTTTCACGGATCGCTTCCGCAGTGAAAGGATCAAATGCAACGACTGACCCAGGATTTTCAAGAGGGTGTCGCATAAGAGAAATGATGCACTAACTAAAGTTACACTGTAATAAATGAAAGTAGTAAAAAAAATTGATGGGTGCACATACTGTACATTTACGATGTTTTACGTTAATTTATGTTAAACGAAGTTGTTTGTTATAAGGGCGAGTTGGTGAGATTTGCTTAACAAGACACGTTAAACAGGTGAGTCGAGGTGGTATTGATGTACATGAGACGCTAAACTTGTTAGTCGACGTGATATACATGAGAGGTTAAACGGATGAGTCGATGTGATATACAGGATAGACGTTTAACAGGTGAGTCGAGGCGATATTTATGTACATGAGATATTAAAGCGATTAGACGATGTGATATTGATATACACTAGACGTTAAACGAATGAGTCGACGTGATATACATGAGTGACGTATAACAGGTGAATCGAGGTGGTGTTGATATACATGTGATGTTAAAGCGGTTAGACGATGTGATATTGATTAATATATACATGAGACATTAAACGAATGAGTACGCGGGATATACTCGAGTGACGTCTAACGAGTGAGTCGAGGTGGTGTTGATACACACGAGACGTTAAACGGGTTAGGAGAAGTGATATATGACTTCCTTTGTACATTTTCAAGGTTTTATGTTAACTTTTGTTAAACGGAGTCGGTCGTTAAACGGGTGAGTCGATGAGAATTTGCTTAACAACAAACGTTAAACGGGTTAGTCGAGGCGGTATTAATATACATGAGACGTTAAACGGATGAGTCGATATGATATGGATATACATAGATGTTAAAGCAGAGAGTCGATGTGATATCGATGCACATGAGAGACGTTTAAAGGGTGAGTCAATGTGCTATTCATATACACGTGACGCTTAACGGGTGAGTCGATGTTATATACATGAGACGTTAAACGGGCGAGTTGAAGTGATATATATGACTTTCTTTGTACATTTGCGATGTTTTACGTTAATTTATGTTAAACGGGGTTGTTCGTTATAGGGGCGAGTCGGTGAGATTTTGCTTAACAAGACACGTTAAACGGGTTAGTTGAGGTGGTATTGATGTACATGAGAAGCTAAACGTGTTAGTCGACGTGATATACATGAGAGGTTAATCGGATGAGTCGATGTGATATACATGTTTAAGCTCCTGTTTGTTTAGAACATGATCTAGGATAAATTAATAACAAAGGCGGAATATTCAATACATAGAATCATTGTTATTAACACAAGGTTTTACCAAACATTCAACACAGCCCCAATATTATTTGATCAAGATAATACGGTTACATCAATGAACTGTAACAGGGATCAAGGAAAACCTTGATTACCTTGAGGCTACACCATCTTTACACTAGACGTCTACATATTGTGCTTTGTGTACACGTACTTTTCTAGATGGATACCTAAACCAGACTCCCTGCCTCTCTTTATAAACTAGAGAGGCTAGGGTTTATAATAAAAATCTAGCTTACATATTAAGCTAACCTAATATTACATCTTAAGTCCTTGTTGTTTCTTCTTTCTTCATTGTTGCATATAAGATTTTATAATCATCAAATCATAATTCCCAACACTTGTAAACCTTCTAGAAGTGAAAAAACACGTTTCAGCTTCTGTTAAGGAGATAGACAACATTCAGCTTGGAATTGTCAACCAAACTGAACTGAAGCTCTTTCTAAGAGTCCTTTATCATTTTCTGTACTGCTGCATACACTGAAGTGAAGATACTTCCCAATCTTCTAAGGACCTGAAGAACTGACGCTGAAGAAGCTTCAGCGACTCAAGCTGAAAGACTTTAGCTTGAGAAACACTTAGGGGATTTTATGTTTAAATCTACTAAAAAATTGAAGGGCTCAGGAACAGAACCCAACAATCTCCCCCTATTTGAATATACAAATAGCCTAAGTTAAAATTAATTGTAAGTAAGCAAAACAACTTCTTCTTACAAAATTGATATGAATTGAACAACATAAACTGATACATTTAGTCTAACTTTCATTACAATACATTTACAAAAGATAAAGTTATTACAAGTGCATTCTGCTGTCTTAGCTGTTCAATGACCCTCTTCTTTATGCTGAACTTGATGACTTGTGTTTCTTTGTTGACCGAGAATGGTCTTTTAAGTCACTGGTTCTTTTTCTTTTCTTGTTAGCTAACTCATTTAGCTCATTCAGAGGATCTTGTTCTTTGAGGGGTTTGTTTAAGTCAATCTTGAGTTCTTGTTCAGTTTGAGTAAGCTAATCTAATCTTGTCTTTAACAGATCTTAAATGGTTTTTGTCTTGCGACTACGCGTTTTAATTTTATAACACGAATTACCAAATAAGCTAAGAACGCACGGGCAAGTATGACCCTTTCATTTGTAGCTAGCTTTTTGTGGTAAGTCGAGGTCTTTCATTAAGATTTGGGTGTTTTCAGTTGTGAGGAATCTAAGTATCAATAAGAAACAAAACGGTGATAAAGTGGTTGTCACGTCCCACAATACCATAAAGCAACAAATA
>BQNB010126111.1:0-18538 GCA_026074375.1 Tanacetum coccineum
TTTAAGAGCAAACGCGTAAAACCCTAAAAATAAATTGTGAATTACATAATGTCGTACAATGATCTAAAACACGAGGTGTTATAAAATCAAACATATCAAAACCAAAAACTAACTAAATCAAACATAAAAACATAATTCCAAACACACAAATGAAAAAAATAAAATTATATCAAACACAAACATCAAAACATACATAAGAACCTGGTGAATTTAAAAGGAAAAAGAATCGAAGATAGCAAATTATGTTAGGTCATTTTCTACGGTCAAATGATAGTTGTAAGATTTGGTTACCAAATGTAGTTAACTTCGTTCACGATCTACATCTTTCTGTAAAACACACCACCATGAATTTCTGAAAAAACATCAACATAATATCAAAGTGTAGGTTAGTAATCAAGATCAGGAACCAAATCATTAAATCATCAAAAAATAAGACTCTTAAAAACTATTTACCTCATACCCTCCACAAACCAAAGATGTGAACAAAAATCTAGCAAAAGCTGACATATACTTCCCCTTCACTCCCGTTCGTAATGAAGAAGAAAGGGAGACTAGAAAAATAAATTGAAGAAGAAAGAGTAGTTGATGGAGACTTGAGATCAAGGTTATAAATAGCGTGAAGCGTGGCGTAGCGGCATAGCCAAGCCTCAAGCTTTAGCGTGAGGCGTTGCGTCATAGCATTTTTAAGGCGTAACTCAAGGCGGAAAAAAATATTTATAGAGTGGTCAATATTAGTTAGCTACTAAGATTAAAATTGATATGATAACGGGTTACTAAGCCAATCCCATACAACCCAAAGCATAAAATAATTGTAAATAACTCAGAAATCCATGAATTTTTAAAGCTTCAAAAAACTCACGCTAAGCGCGCTACTATGGCTCCTTAGTGCACGACACGCCTCAATATGACGTGCGCGAGGAGAGTGCGGCGAGGATAAGAGACGGGTGAAGAGGCGGTGAGTGGTGGAGGCCACAGCCTCAGCGCATATCAGCGGTGCGCGAGTGGTGCGTGGCGGGCTGCTATTTAGAACACCTGCTTGGAGATAACTGTAGAGAGAAGATAAGAAAGGAGAGTGCGTGATTGTAAAATAGGGCTTCACTAAATGCGTTATACATTTTGCAGGTACGACCAACACCTACTACATGCAAATAATAATGATACCTGCACTCTTTTTCTTATATTAAGTATGGGTCTAAATATTTAATTAAAATTTAGGAGTAATTCATAGTAATTTTTTTTTACTCATTTACACATGGTTCTAAAAGGTGCGTTATGGCGGCGCCAAGGCGTGAGGCGTGGTGTCTATGTTATAAAATACACTAATGCGTTGACTTTAGGCGTGACGTGAGTTGATGCGTGAAAAGACGGGCAAAGACGTACGGCTTAGCGAGTTTTTTTGAAGTGTTTAAGGATTTTCTAATATTTGAGATTTGGACATTGATTTACTAATATTTTGGATTGAGGCTTGAATTTTATAATATTTACCACTCATATAATTATAAAATATGATATAAATCTATAAATATTTTATGTCGCTTTAAGTCCCGTTTTAAAACGTCATGTCGCCACCTTGAGGCTTGGTTATGCCGCTACGCCATGTCTCACGCTATTTATAACCTTGCTTACACCCATATATGCAAAAGAATAAGAAAAAACACGCAAACAAATTGACGCTACTATATACTATCGCCGTGATGCTCGAGAAATTGTCTACTTATAATATTAAAAGGATGATGTCAATGTGCCCATGATACAGGTTGGCCTGGCCTTTTCACAAGTCAACATATGCAGATGCAAATGTATAGATCCCGTATTATGATCCTGGGACTATAAGTTGTAGATCTCCTCTCTTTTTATTTGCATACGGATTATAATCTTCTGATTCAATATTATACTAAATCCAGCTCACGGAAGCAAAGTGATAACTTATAGCTCAATCAGCTCAAGAAGCTCGTTCGACTTAAAGATAACTCTTGGTATACTTTGGTTTTATATGAAAGGATGAACACAAAACAGATATACAAACAGAGCTCATTACTTCTAAGTATTCCTTTACACATATTTGCTACTTATTAATAGAAACCATCAGTTTACTTGTAGCATACACCAAAATGAGATGGAATCATCATACAATGTGTGTTTATATCAATCTCTCAAGTAGAGAGGAACTCAAACAAATACATTCGTGTTCCGCGTATACAATTTGATCCGCAAGAATATGCACCCCGACCCAAGCAAGTAAATTTTCGACATCATCAATCTCTTGAAGTATCCACTTCAAATGTTGTTCACAAGGACATCTTTAATCCTTGAAAGTATTTTCAGGAAAATCAAATCAAAAATTATATCAGGCTCTTCTCATGAAAGCTAATACACCTAATCCAGCCACTAATGCAGCTCCAGCTGCAACCGAACTGTATGCCGAAGCCCATGCATCTGGATGAGCTTGTTCCAAACCACCACCTGATGATGCTGCTGATGAACCTTTTCGATTTTTAGGCATCCCAGAATAATCTAGATGCAATTTTAATCCCTGTTCAAATCAACCATAAAAATCTAAGATTCTTCATATACCATATATAATGTTCAAAGTTCGACTGCAAACCTGATTTTACAAAATTATGTCATGTAGCAGAACCAACATTAACAGAGTGTTTGGATGTGTGTTTTGGAACTGGTCATCTTCTTAACAATTGTTTTAGAAGAAACGGAAGAGCGGCCTAGTGGAGTTGTCAAGATGGTTGCCCGGTGGGATGTACATTAAGGTAACCACACGGAGGCAGGCCAGACTCACCTTCCAACCAGCTGATCTTGCATGTTCCACTGCTGCAGCAAGATCGCTATCTGTTGCAAGTATCACCTTGTCCTTGTCTTCATCTTCATACTAAAATATAGAATTAACCATAAGCATTAAATTAAGGGAACAGTCATAAAAATAAACCAACTACTGGATAAGTCTGTTGAAAAGTACCAGAATATGCGGGAGGTTGTTGCGGTCAATCTCACCGCCTACTCTTTGAAGTATTGCAGTTATCAGATCCGTCAAACTATGAGTTTCTAACCTCAACACAAACATAGGATCAAGTAAATCACCCTTAACATCAAAATTATATCAAATGAATTACTTAATACGGACTAAGTAACAAACATACCACAAATGAATCTATGCATCCGGCCCTTTCTGTCCTGGATCTTGAAAGCAAATGTATTGTGTAATGTAGGAGGATGATAAATAGCTTTTCCAATATCCGTCCCCGCTTCAGAAGCAAACTTGAAAGAGCTCTCGCTGCAATATCACCACTTCTTTATATCTCAACCAATAATAAGTCAAAATTACAGTGATTCTACTATTAAAAAGTGGCCTATTGAATACCTCCTGGTGTCACTATCATCGTCTGCGGGAGGTGCTGCCATGGCAGAGTCCCAAAAATTCTGCATCATTGAACTTGCAGCATCGTTATCAATTCCTGCAGTACTTCCGACCTAGGAATGACAATGCTATATCAGCTTCAAACGATCCAAGAAAGAGATGTTACTTTTCAATCATGGCAAGTAGATGTGCCAATTTTGACCCATTTATATGAACGTGTTGCTTTGAGTCGTATTTTATCACAAATGGGTCAGATAAAAAAGCGGAATGGGTAAAATGGGGAAACAGATTGAAAACTACCCAAAGACTGTGTTTAATATGAACTGTGCTGATTTAGGACATGTTTTACTCCTAAACAGGTCAAATAAGAATGGGTAAATGGAAAAAGGGGTTTAAAACTACCCAAAGACTAATTTATGATTTATATTGTAACAAAGTTGTTTTCAAATCAGATTTGCAGTTCACCCTTTAATAAAAAAGTTTCAAAAGATAAACCCGATCCACAAGTTTCAGTCTAAACTAATTTGCACCCGTTACCCAACCCATTTCACTTACGGAGGCTATAGCAGCATGAGTGATGTGGAGTACATCAGTAGCAGCAACAATATTACCATCTGCATAAAAAACACGCCACTTTCAAATATGAATTGGCAAAGCACAAAAAGATAATCTTACATACTAGTTTGGGTGCATGTAAATTCAGTTCTAGTATTAATCAGTTAAAGGGTGTATGAATAACATGCAAGGCTCTAAATGAAATTAGCCAAATAAAAAAAATACGAAAAAGATTGATAATGATGTATTAATGTACCTCCATCAACAATAGGAAGATGTAAAAACTTTCCATCATGCATAGTATGCAGGGCATCAAGGATTGGTGTATCAATGGTAGCACAATTTGGATTTGGAGTCATCACCTACATAGTAAAAATGAAGCATGAGCCTATAATGTTTGGAAAATATTGTGGAAAAACAACATAGAACTGTAATCTACCTTCTCCACCAAGGTTGAATCAGGAGGAAGACCCTTCGCTAAAACTCGCATCAAGATATCTTTTGATCTAATAAACACACATATCACGATTTATAAGTCATTTAGCAGAAAAACTCGAGGATTTTTTTAGATACATAGATATAATGCAACTAATAGACTAACGTTAAAATCCCCTGTGGTTTGTTATCAACTGTTATAATGGCCGAGTTGTTGCGAGATTCCAGCATCGCTTTTGCTGCCATCAGCACTGTGTCTGATGGTGAAACAGTCACAAGCCTGGAAAATTAACAATTTGAGAAAACAAAAAGTGGCTGTTATTCGGAGAATGGTCGTAAAAAACAAACCAAATAACTGATTACCAAATAGAATGTATTACCTACTTTAAATTATCTGAGATTATGGTCGATAAAGAAGGCTTGAACAGTCGCTCTCTAATTGTTTCAATGAACGTGTTGGAACCTGTATGATGACATGTACATAACATATAACTAAAACTTTTCTTGCAAAACGGGATTAAGATTGGAGGTGAGTTCAACAATTAAGAAGAACCAGCTATGGGAGTGTTTGACTGTTTGGTTGACTGGATATGATATTTGAAACTGATTATTTAAATATTGTGAAAAACAGTTTTTAGACTCGTATCATCAGTTTTGAATAACCAAATATATATGAGAAAACTAGAAGTACTTGTTATTATTTGTAATATTCTGAACAATAAATTTGTCATATTCTAAACTTTATATTCATTTATCAACAAATAAATTTGTCATATTCTAGTAACATTGTCTCCGCTGATCTGATATACTCTACTATCTTTGATTATCTGATTCTAAGTATTAAGTATCATATCATTTGTAATTAATTATGCAAAGCTAAAAGGAAAACGAAAGTCAACCAACCAGAAGCAGAGGATCCCCAATGCTTCTCAACACCTTCAACGGCAGCTGCTATAGCTTTCCCCTTCTCAGCAGCTCTCTCCATACGGGCAATTGCATCATATAAACACTTTGCTATATCTAGGATAGCAACAACCTCTCCATTTTCGACAACAGGCAAGTGTCTGAATTTTCCTGCACAGCAAAATTAATTTTTCGAGAATTGGAGAGAAAAGGACCGCAAATGCCATGTGTTCTCGCGATTGTATCAATGTTACATACCTAGCACCATTTTTTGTAAGGCTTCCACAGCAAGAGTATCCGAAATTACAAAAACGGGGTTCTTTGTCATCACTGCCGAGACAGGAGTGGATTCAATATCGAGCTCACGAGCAACAACTCTTGTTGTAATATCCTTCAATTATGCCAAAATACATTAGTAAGCTACTGACATTATGCGCCAAAGTACTATAAACAAGTAATACATAACATACCCTGTCGGTCAATATGCCACAGAGTAATGCATTTGAGTCCGTGAGCAAAAGAGCGTCAACTTTCCGAGCAGCCATCCGACGACATGCTTCACTAATGGTTGTAGAATCAGGTACAGTTAATGCTTTTGTGAGACGCAATCGCTTCACGGTACGTTCTCCTGTTAGCGCCCTGTTTAAACACATTTTAGAGTGTATCATGATCCAAGACAAATTAAGTCAAGTATTGTATGATGAGATCAAATTTTTATGTTTCAATCATCCTTTGGTGTAGATTAATCACCATCACACAATCTGCATACTCTAATATCTTATGAGATGGAAGTTTGCATATTAAATTTTCACAAGGATGTTTGGATTTGCACCTTGTGATTCCTTAACTCAAGGATTGTTATTCGACTCCTAATAATCAGTTTTTAATGTTTGAATATACAGGATCTGCTTGTAATTATCGAATTTTTTAGTGTTCATATTAACAGTTTTAGATAATCAGTTGCATGCAAGCAGCAACAAAACTGATTATATAAAGATGAAAAAAGAGAAGATTAAGGCATGCGACGAATTTAGAGTGACATTGCACATTCTAGACCAACTTTAAATGCTTTTCGAATTTATATCTCTGCAAATCCAAGTGGACTAATCATAATTCGCCACATCATCAAATTTTGATAAGAAAATAGTTCTCTTTTCCTTAATTTGGTCCTCGTGATCCTCGAAAATACTTTGATTGACTAAGAGAATTCTGCGGAGTGGTTCAATTAAGCCATTTTAAGTCCAGTTAGCAGTTTTCTACTAGGCTACATGGCTCCGCGAATTCCTCACAAGTTTTTATCGCAGACCAAAAGTCCAAATTCCAAAACCCTAAAAAAATTGGTCTAGAATGTGCAAACTCCCTCTAACTTGGTCCCTTGCCGTAATTTTCTCTAATAAAATGACCTAGTTGTGCTTTCTTTGACATTCACTTCCACTCCACAAATTGTCTCTTATTTACACAATAATGCCATTAAGTCGGATAACTCTTCATACAGCTCTGGCCTAGTGGTAAAAAGCTTGTAACTATCGCGCTAACATGTGAGAGGTCTCAAGTTCAATTACCGCTAGGTGCAAACAACCCTAATGTGGCCACGTCAACCTTACCGTGGATTAGTTGGTCAAAAAGGTTGGAAACCAGAATTACCCTATAGAAAAACAATACTCCGTATTTCCTAACATTGATTTTAAAATATCTAGATATTCATCTAATTTGTATTACATAATCAAAGCTCTAATCGTTCTACCTATAAGTGCTAAAATTCCTAACAATAACAACTAGTGAACAAATATGACAAATCATAAGTTATATCCATCAAATGAAAACTAATATATTTCCTACAAGCAGAGGCGGAGACAAGGAGGGGGCACAAGGGGCATGTGCCCCTCAAGCGAAAAAAATTGTAGTGTAAAATTTTTGGTTTTTTTTTTGTAATTTGCTCTCCTAAGAAACAATTTGTAGTATAGTTTCTAAAAATGATCAAGGTGTGCCCCCTGGAGCAAAACTTCCGTCCCTGCCTACAAGTCATAATTTCATAACATCTAAATATCCGTGTCAACTCCAAGTCCTAACAGAAACTTGTCCAAACTTAAAAATGATAATCAGTCAACATGTAATTTTTAACATACTAGTAATTGTGATAAAAACATACGTAGGAGGACGAGGCGAAGGAGCGGTAAGAGATGATCTTCCATTATCCGAAGTTTTTTTACGAGTCAACAACATACTTCTTCTTCCTCCACCACCAGTTTGACTCTGATTACTCGTCATCTATCTAAACCAAACACTAAATCAATCAACAAATTTTATTAATTAGAGCATGAATGAATTTAGGAATAACTGACCTGTAACACGGAACCCTAAATAAATGGTCAAAGATGGTATTGATTGGTCAACGGAGGATTTTAGAGGAGTTTGATTGGGTATGGGTGTTAGTGCAAAAGAAAGAATCTTTTTGTTCCAATTGGGAAGGAAATGAAAACAGAAAACTAGTAGTCAAGACAACAACAAAAAATGTGTTTTTTTTTTTTTATAGAAATGAAATTATTTGTAAAGAGGTATTGTCAACGACTTTTCTTTAATATAGCCACGTTTTAGTGCTGGTCAAAGATAGATTAATCTTATATCAGAAAAAATGGAACAGTATACATACTACTAGTTCTCTATCTATCTGTCCGATTGACAGTTTTTTTAATAGCAGATTAAAATCTTAAAAGAAATATAATATTTGTTCAAAAAGGATTTACATAGTGGTGGAAGGCAAGCGGGCAACAAGCTGCGCCGCTAGCCCTTTTTGGATTGCAAAGCCAATACGTTTAAAAACCACTAATTATAGCAGAATGCACACACTTTAGGTATGTTTGGCAAAAATAGTTGTATGCATAATGCTGTAAACTGTAAGCTGTAAGCTTTAAACTGCAAAGCTGTTAACATGAGCTATAAACTGTATCTTTTTTTAATAAAAGTGTTTGGTAAATTAGCTATTGACTGTAATTATAAGATGTAAAATGACTTAAAATGATATATTTAAATAAATTATAATATGGTTGGAGGGTATATAAGTAATTTACAGTTTTAACAACTTCTAACAATTTTAAAAGCTTCATGAATCATTTTTTCATTTAAGAGTTACTTGTTTAAAATAAAAGCTTGAAGTTGATGCATCAAAACAAATCTACTTGTTCTGAAAAAGATTATTATTATAACAAAAAGCTTACAACTTCATAAAAAGCTTAAAAAAAACTACTGCCAAACAGGCCCTTTATGTTGGATAATATTAAAAAAGTTATAAAAGGATAAGATGATATTTCGGTTACGATATTCACATGTACTAAGATTTTTATGATCGATTATTTGATGATTCTCATCCTTTTTTTCTAATACATTAGTTGTTATATCTTTTCACAATTAAAAATCACGAAACTTCCATCTACTAAATAAGTTGTATTGAAGAGTGCATGCTTGAATTTGAATACAAAGTCGATCGTCCCATATCTTCCGTACTTTTAAACATCAACGGCTTAAGTGACAAATATGGGAGTCTCGCTCAAATCATAGCACACAAGGATCCTTTCCCTGACTTGGCTACTTGTTCAAAAATGGTGCAACGGAGGACTGAATGCTTCGTTCTCGGTCTTCTGTACTCCACTGGCACTACTTCAAGTGCTCCTCAAGTGCTATTGGCTGAAGCATCAAGTCGTAATCAAACGGGATGGAACAATCGTGAACGGGACAACCGTACCACAACACGTGAGGTGTGTCGTAATTTTGGACGTGGCTTTTGTCGTTGGGGCGATGCTTGTCGTTTCCTTCATGACTCCTCTCGTTCCTCAGGTACTCCTCGCAACAGTAATAATTCTACAACTCATCGCACCACTCAGGGGACTTTACCTATGCATGCTGGATCTCAATCTGGTGGGTTGAATGTATCACAACAACAACAGCTTCTACAACTCTTACAAGCCCAACAAACCATGTTGGCCCAATTTGGTTTCAATGGCTTATCAGGCCAATCTCGGCCCACAGCTCCACCAGGCTTCCAGTCTGGTCAACAGCCGGCCCAACAAGCCTTCAGCCCACAACAGCAGGCTCTTCTCTCGGGTACTGTACAAGGTTCGACTCTAGCAAATGGTCAAGCAACGCTTTTGCCTCAAGCGTTTAATACCATGACTCTTCGGGATCCAACAGATGCAAATTGGAACATAGATACTGGTGCGTCGTCTTATCTTAACTCTAATGCCACTAATTTAAGTACTCTTTTTAATTCTTGCATGTATCCATCTGTTCTTGTTGGTGACGGGAAATCCATTCCAGTCACCAACACGGGCCATAGCACTTTACCTACTCCTTACAGACCTCTTCACCTAAATAATGTACTCATAACACCCAACATTGTTAAAAACTTAATTTCGGTCAGACAGTTCGTTAGAGATAATAAATGTACCATTGAATTTGATGAGTTTGGTTTTTCTGTTAAGGATTACTGGACCCGTCAAATTCTACTCCGATGTGACAGCATGGGTGATCTCTATCCGGTCACATCTCTGTCATATCCTCAAGCTTTTTTGGTCGGTCAGCAGACGAACACCAACGACTTGGTCATCCTGGAAGTGAAAGATGTTACGTCATTTAGTTTTCTAATAATCAGATTTCTATGTAATAAGACTAAGACCACTGTGCTTTGACCATGCTTGTCATTTGCAAACACGTGCGACTTCCTTTTTTTCGCTTTCTAGAAATATTGTTAAGATCTCCTTTTGACATTATTCACTCAGATTTGTGGACTTCTCCACTTTCGAGTGTTTCAGTATGATTGAAATATTATGTTTTATTTTAGAATCATTTTTTCGCATTACTTGTGGTTTATCCTCCTTCGAATAAGGTCTGATCATTTCTAAATCATTTCATTTCCGTGCTTTTGTTAAAAATTAGTTTCAGTGTGATATTAAATCCTTGCAATGTGATCATGGAGGTGAGTTTGACAACAATGCCTTACATCAATTATTTGCCACCAATGGTATTACCATTCGTTTCTCTTGTCCCAAAACATCTCAACAAAATGCAAAGTCGAACTCATGATAACCGGTACCATTAACAACCTCATCCGAACCTTATTATTTCAAGCACACTCACCCCCTACCTTTTTGGTTGAAAGCCCTTTCACAGATGGCCGCACATCTCTTAACATTCTTTATCCACTGCGATAACATGAATTACCACATACCCGTCTTTATAAGACAACACCTAATTATGCTGATCTTCGTGTATTCGGTTGTCTTTGCTACCCACATGTTCACACCAATCACCAACTCGAACCCCGTGCTACTCCCTCGATTTTTCTTGGCTACCCCACCAATCACCGTGGGTATCGGTGTCTTGCTTTAAATAAGGATAAAATCATTCTATCTCGTCACATGACTTTTGATGAGACGATTTTTCCGTATGGGTCTATGACTCCCGATGCCTCACCACCATACAATTTCTTTGACACCGATCCTAATTTAATACAAAAACATATGCTCCATAATAGAACCCCCACTGTTGGGTCTTCCCCAGTTGCCGCAACTCGACAACCCACATCTCCCGTCACACAGCCCCACTTCCACCTTCCCTGTCCCGCCAACCATCAGCCTACTAATCCTCCACTTTGCAGCCCACTCCTTCCGCCTTACTAACCTACCACCCACGACTAGATCTTCACCCACAAACAGTATACCAACCCACTCCTCCCCGGTTCCCTCCACTCCGCTACCTCAGGACCCAACCGACAATCCCCGCTTCGACTCAGCTCTGTGTGTTACTCGTTACCATGTTGGTACTAATCGTCCTACTCAACGATATACTTTATCTGTGTCAACTATTTCCCCTATTCCAAAGTCCTACAACCATGCTTTTCAAGACCTGCATTGGTATCGTGCTATGCTTGATGAATATAATGCTTTAATAAAAATAATATTTTGGAATACTTGTGCCACGACCATCGTACGCGAACATTTTTTCGTTCCTTATGGCTTTTCGGCATAAATATAATGCTGATGGCACTCTTAATCGTTACAAGGCTCGCCTTGTTGCGAATGGCAGCACTCAGCTTACAGGTATTGATGTTGATGAGACTTTTAGCCCGGTTGTTAAACCGGCCACTATTCGTACGGTACTTAGCCTTGCTCTTTCTCGACATTGTCCTGTTCATCAGCTTGATGTCAAGAATGCTTTTTTACATGGTTTATTATCCAAGACTGTTTTACATTCAACAGCCTCCTGGGTTTCAGGGATCACAACTCCTGATCATGTTTGTCTTTTACACGATCTCTATAAGGGAACTTACATAAGCGCGAGTGCGCGCGAGCAAACGCACACTTCATACATGCGGATTATCTCTGGGCAGGCACACACACATCTAGACACACAGTTGTTGTATTCATACAGGAAGTGGACACATCAGCTTTTATTTACAATCGGGGGCGGGGGCAGGGAGGCCACTATCACGCTGCGTTCTCTCTATGGGGGGGCACACAACTGGGGGGGGGGGAGCGGTGGTGGATTTTGTATGGTTGAGATATATCACTCTGACTCTGATAGGAGGGGTTGTTGGAGTCGTTGAGGTGCAGAGGTCATCTGCGAAGATGGAACAGATACTGTAGTAGTAGGTGGAGGGAGGGGTGTAGAAGTGTCGCTGTTGGTGGTGATGGAGAGACTGGAATGAAGTGAGTAGGAGCTGTGATTGTGGTGTGGGACAGCTTGAGGAGGTATTAGTGTAGTAGTGTGGTGGTTTATGGGTAGTGGTACTGATGGGGGTATGGAGTGAGGGGCGACTGTGTGGGGACTAGTGAGGAGAGCGGATAAGTACGGGGGGAGGCATAGTATCAGGTTGTCTTTATGTTTAGGATAGAGGGGAGGGAAGCAGTGTGTGGAGTGTAGGGGGGTGGGTTGGGTACATGACGTAGTCATGCGTTATAGTGAGAGAAGTGTGTGTGAGAGAGAGTCACCACATAGATAGAGTTATCACACATCATACATAATACATCACATCTCGAGCGAATGAGGTACATCTCGCCATAATAATATCACTATGAGTTAGCACTATGCTAGGGTGTACTTGGGGGTGGCGTGATTGTATGGACTGTTGTGTGTAGTTGGGTGTGATCAGAGTAGAGTGAAGAGACGAGCGATAGCTGGTATTGGTAGTACACAGTGGCACTGATGCGGTGGGAGAGTGGTTGGGTGTATGAGGACTAAGCGGGTGGGGATGGTGTCTATTGGATTGTGAGATTGAGAGTGAGTCGAGTGGAGATGTCTGGGATGGAGAGGTAGAAGGACATGTGGAGTGCTAGGAGCGGTGGTATATGTAAGGGTGGAATGAGGAGGGGTAGATACTCAGATTATTTTTGACTTGAGTTATGGACTTTTGACAGAACTTAGGTGGGATTGGTATGAGTTTATACTATCTATGTGATACTTCTTCTCTATGAGGAGTTGTGGTGGAGAGGTATATACTATATTTGGTTTGGGGAAAATAGTATAAGAGTAAAAGGTGAGTGTGTGTGGTGGGAGATGGGATAATATGAGATAGTCGTAGCAGAAGGATTTTATTGGGTAAAGGGAGAAGGATGATTAGTGGAGGGAGTTGAAGGGAGGTTTAGGGGGGTAGTTGAGTGGGTATTAGATGTATAATGGGATTAAAGTATAGGGGGTGGGGTATTGGTTGAAGGGTGGAGAGAGGAGTTGAAAATTATGATTTGATATTTATTTGTTGGTGAGGATAGGGGAGGAGGAAAGGAATGTTAATGTAGATGGTAAGGAGAGGAGATGGAGATTGTGAGGATAATTTAGTAAGGTAGGGTGGGGGTGCGGGAAGAATAGGGTGGGAGGAAGAGAAAATATTTTAAGTGGTTGATTAGGGTGTTGGTTATTTTATATTGTTGTGTTATTGATAATATTAAAATTTTGTAATATAATTATATATACATTGTATTGTACTCATTATACTCATTCATAAACCACTTTACACGATTGACATTTTTTTTATAGCTCATTAAAATCTTAAAAAATATAAATTTGTTTAAAAGGATTTACATAGTGGTGGAAGGCAAGCGGGCAACAAGCTGCGCCGCTAGCCATTTTTGGATTGCAAAGCCAATACGTTTAAAAACCACTAATTATAGCAGAATGCACACACTTTAGGTATGTTTGGCAAAAATAGCTGTATGCTGTAAACTGTAAGTTGTAAACTGCAAAGCTGTTAACATGAGCTATAAGCTGTATCTTTTTTTAATAAAAATGTTTGGTAAATTAGCTATTGACTGTAATTATAAGATGTAAAATGACTTAAAATGATATATTTAAATAAATTATAATATGGTTGGAGGGTATATAAGTAATTTACAGTTTTAACAGCTCCTAACAATTTTAAAAGCTTCATGAATCAGCTTTTCATTTAAAAGCTACTTGTTTAAAATAAAATCTTGAAGTTAATGCATCAAAACAGAACTACTTGTTCTAAAAGAAATTATTTTTATAACAAAAAGCTTACAGCTTCATAAAAAGCTTAAAAAAACTACTGCCAAACAGGCTCTTTATGTTGGATAATATTAAAAAGGTTAAAAAGGGATAAGATGATATTTCGGTTACGTGTTTGAATCATGTACTAAGATTTTTATGATCGATTATTTGATGATTCTCATCCTTTTTTTCTAATACATTAGTTGTTATATCTTTTCACAATTAAAAATCACGAAACTTCCATCTACTAAATAAGTTGTATTGAAGAGTGCATGCTTGAATTTGAATACAAAGTCGATCGTCCCATATCTTCCGTACTTTTAAATTTTTAAATGAACCGTCTATTTTTGTAAAAATATCGACAAAAGTTTATGCAAATATTACCTTGACGCGCTTGCATTGACTTCCAATTACAGGTGGGGGGTCAACATAGACAAAAAAAAATTCTTTAGGGATCAAATGAGCAAATCTTGTCCATTTATTTTTTTCATAAAAAAAAACACTCATTATTCTCTTTTTTTTAAATTAGATATCTTACGAACGGTAACTCGTTAATCGAAAAAAAAATACATTATCACGATAAGAAAGTTCTTTTTATCTTTTGGAACACGGGCATTTTCACCGAACTTTATTTTCGAGCTCTTTTTAGTGTTAAGATTTGCTCCCTGAAAAATAACATGTGATTTGTTGTTTAAAAAATCACGCGATTTCACAAATTATTACCTTTATATTGAAAGGCACGATTATGCCTTAAATGCATTTAATGCAAGGAGCCCGAATGAAACCAAACCCGGCCCGACTGGATAGACCCGTGTTAACCCATCTCAATGAATCATCATCTCCACTCCACCGTTTATTCCATTATCCAACACGCACATCCTCACACTTTCTCGCATTTCAGATCCATAAAACATATCAACAAATATCACAAACCCTAAATTATTTTCTCATGTTATTGCATGTGAGTTTACAATTAAAGGCTATTTAGACTCCTCCAATAATACCCACCGTCGTCATCGTGTGTATGAGTTTTCCGGCGAAGCATGGTTGTCGTCTTCACGGCTGTCCATTCTTCAGAAGATTATAAGCAATTTGAGATTACAATTTACGGTTAGACTTAATTAGATCTTCAAAATTAGTTTATCTACAACAAGTTAATTAGTTATGGTTATTTTTATTTGATGTAGGTGTTAACAAATTAAGTTGTTTGGTGGCGAGTTGAATGATGCTGACGATGTGTTTCATGAGATGTTATGAAACAAGAAACTTGCAAGTCAAAAGATATATGTTTGGATGAAAGGTAATAAATTGCTTAAAAGGCATAAATTTTGGTTTGTTTTTTCATAACTCATCAATTATATTTTAGGGTTTGATTATTTGAAAGGGCTTCTGCTGATCTTTTCTTGAAAAAGTTTGACTTTAATAAGTTGTTAAACATAATCTGATAAGATGTTTAATAATGAGATCAAACACAGGATGTAGGCCTTTGTAGTCACGTTAAAAACCAAGTAAGTTACCGCGACTCAAAGTGTGATAAACTATTGGAAATTTTTACCATTTTAAGATTTTAATAGATGACTATCATGCACGCATAAAATTGCGACTGTAGGTTGAGTGTTTGTTAATTTTGACTTCTTTGGATGTTTTAGCTTAATAATATTGTAGTTTGGTTATAATTTCGTAACATATAGCTTTGCAAATGCATTAAACTCAAATCTGATATATGTGAACCAACAAAGTTTAAGACCAATATTTGACACTGAAAAACGCCTTTTGTTTCTGAAATATTGTTCTTAAACTTCGTTGTTGCACATATTATTAAAGCAATAAAATAATCGATATTAACTCTTCGTATTGGTAGCGAGAAAATTTGTAGGTTTTAGATTTTTTTCCATTTGCAGATTCACGGAAGCATGGACCCCTTTCGTTTTAAGCTATTGTGCCCTCGATTGATTGTCATGATTTTGGTATTGCTGTAAAGGTAATGATACTTTTTTAACACCTCTGTTCATGTGCAATGTTTTGACGAGTCGTAGATCTATTTGATGCATACCTGAGCTGAGCACATTTGACACCTAGCAACCTGATCCTTATTAAGTGTTTATTTTACTTATATTAAGGGGTATTTGTTTAAGCTTATTTATGGGGATTATGAGCTTATCAATTTTTCGGGCTTATGTACCATAAGCCCCATTTCTTGGCTTATGTTAAGACTTTACGGGCTTATAAAAGTTTCAATTATGAATATGTTTTCAAATAAATTGATAAGCCGAAAACTAACCTTAAACAAACACATCGGATTGATGTAGAAGCAGATAAGTAGGCTCTCAAGCCTTAGATTTGTTATATATGTGATGCGTATGTCTTAACTTGAATTACTTTATTTTATGCCAGGTTGTTGTTAAGCTAATGAGCTCCGAAATAAGGCTGGTAAGTTTACAAGAAAAAATAGGGTTTGTTAGTGGTGAATGGCTCAGGTTAGATGATGGAGATTTGAACAACGCTGGAAAGCTTCGACCTGATTTGCCAAATCAGTGTCATTGCCTTTCAGCTACGAGGGCGCAGACAATAATATCTAAATACCAGCGTGGTTATCCAACCAGTTGGTGACATGCCTGAAGAATTTACACGCTCTTAAGGTTGCAACCATTGCGAGTGCGTACGCTTTTTGATTTGCTTATGTGTTTGAACCTCAGTGTCGTATAAGGCTAATAGTTTTTGCATTGTAGTTACAGCCACGATGCGCATTTCAGACTACGAGAAAGGTCATATCTTGCCAGGGCCTTTACACAAATGCAGCCATGGTGGTCTTTCCTTATGATGTCGAGTTACATTCCAAAAGTAGTTAGTTGTATTCTTAGCTTACGTTCTTTGTGCGCCTGTTGTTTGTATTAATCGGGCAATAATGATGCTTTACCTTTTATGAAATGATTTTGATTTTTTTTGGTTTTCCAGGATGGAGTCGGCTTGCGGGACATGGGTTAGACAAAAGAGAGAAGGTTTTAAATCCGTTTATTTGGATTAACTTTGTAAAGAGCTTGAAATGGCTTTAGCCACTACTAAATGGCAGGTTAGTTTATGATGGTTATGTAGAATGGTTTAAACCACATGTCAAATAAGGAAGAAAATGAATTATGTATATCGATATAGAGAATTGGTTTAAACCAGAACCTACATACATACAAACCGAGACTTGGCTTTACGTGATGCCTAGACAGTGGCGGAGCTTGATCGTCTGGTTTGGGGGGGCCAAAAATTTACGAGAGAAAAATATACAGTAACAATGTACAGTAACAGTAAAAATGTACAGTAACAAAGATAAGAAATAAACATTAAAACTAGTAACAATTATTACTGATTTTTTTTTGAACAGCAGCTTTATTAAACGACTAGCAAGGAGCTAGAATTAGACAATTACAAGATACGGGTTTTTGAGCCAATCGATCTATTTGAACGAGGCTTTACATCTAAACTTACACCAATAATAAGAATTAGAAACAATGTTATCAAAAATCCTCGCCTGTGAAGGAGTATCCTTCTCGAAAAGAATCTTGTTACGGAACATCCAAACCGACCACCATAAACAATAGAAGATGCCTTCGAACACCGCTTTGAGATTTGCCTGAAGCCTAAGAGATACCAACCAAGTGTACCATTCCTCATAAGAAGAAACATCAACGTTTATAATTATAGCAAGTTTATAACAAAATTGGTTTAAATGTTGTTGTAAATGCATGCATTTTATGACTTAATCGTTTATGAAAGGACTACCATTTCTATAGCCAAATGTAACGTTTTAATATTTGATAACTAGTGATTTGGATAATGTATACATTGTTTATGCTGACTGTATGAAGTACATACTAATCTCGTGCATGAAAGTGACTATATTTCAAGTAAATATCCAAATACAATCATGTTGTATGTTAGAATAACTTATTTAAATTCGTATTTCAAGCAACTTGTTTTGTTTGCCTAAGAAAGGTAGTATATGTACTTAGGATTAGTATAACTTGCATGCAGATATCAACCATGTGTTTTAAGAAAGAGAAAGAAAAAGACATCTTTCTTCGAATCAGTGTCGTAGTGAGGTAGATTTTTTATGTTTGCTTATCACAATTTAGGGTATGTTTGGCGCAATGAGCTCAGGTTAGAGATTGGGGTTGAGGTTGAGTCTAGAGCTTATATTAAAAGCCGAAAATTGAACCCTATAGACTATAGTTTTATAAAGCTGTTTAGCGAATTAGTTGGAGCTAAAGCTTATTAATGTAAAACCGCATAAAATACATCAAATTAAATCCACATATATTTTCAGCTTTTGCGTGATAATCCATTGTATTTTGAAAGATATTTAAGTAATTTAACTAGTTATAAGCGTTCATATGCCCTTTTTTATATGTTTGGGCTTATGAAGGCTGATGGCTTTTAAAAGCTTTTATAAGCCTGTGTAACAAACAAAAGTTATTTTATAAGATAACTTATTTTAAAAGCTCAAGCCCCGGCAAACATAGCTCATAGAACAATCAAATGGTGTTGATGCATAAAAAACTATATCTCACTGTTTTATTTCACAAAATAAGATGAAAATTGTTGTGCACATATCCTATATGAATATGAGTTCACTCTTAAGGCCAAAATATGCTAATTACATAGAACAATCTAAGTTGCAAAGTTTTGTATTTATTTCAACTAGAAAACAGTCCAAACTCTATTAAAAAATATTTATTTTCAGTTATCCAATATGATTTTTCATGTTTTTGGTAAGAAATGTTAGGAGCC